>JAZARR010000104.1:0-145642 GCA_037389465.1 Baylisascaris procyonis | reverse complement strand
ATATATATATATATATATATATATATATATATATATATATATATATATATACGCGTTTGATTTAAACGTTAATAAAATTTGGAATAAAACAGTTTCCAAAAAATTCTTCCCTATATTAATTTATTTTTAGACGGGCTTCCCGTTCAGATTAACTGCGAACTTTTTATTTTGAAAGTGAATTATCTTGGATCCCTTCCGATGGCGATAAGAGAGATATCCCTAAGGTGTTTCAATATTTATTCATTTTTAATCTCCCTTAGAGTAAATACGATTTGCTAAAGATTGTGTTTGCTGGCATCACATTACGTATGCAGATTCCATAAAATATCCATTCATTACTCTTCATGAAGATAAATGCACAATTTCAACGACTACGGAGTGATGAAATCATCATAAAAATGTGCATATAAATGTAATAAAAACATGACATTTGAGTAATAAAATCTTTCGAAAATTTGCAGAAAACGATATAAAATGAATAAAGAGAGAAGAAAAAAGAGCAGCTGGCAATATACGCAGTACTCCTTTACTCTCCACCTGTCCGACCATTTCCATCATAATCAACCTACCACTACTTATGCATATATATTTCAATGAACTCGATCGCTTGCAAAAATCTGCAAAGATTCAATGGAGAATAAACGAATAACCAACGTAAGGCCTATGCAAATCTCTTCCTTTTCACGTAAAAATCCTTGTAAATTCTTTCAAAATTCATAGATATACGGAAATTTGAAGTATTAGATCACCATAAGATATAAA
The DNA here is from genome assembly GCA_037389465.1 of Baylisascaris procyonis. Lineage (NCBI taxonomy): Eukaryota > Metazoa > Nematoda > Chromadorea > Rhabditida > Ascarididae > Baylisascaris > Baylisascaris procyonis. The sequence goes on along the minus strand of JAZARR010000104.1, from coordinate 144,880 downwards.
ATAATCCATATAAACTTCATAACACTAGCTTTAGCTGTTCTCACCATGAAAATATTGAATAGAGAGGGAGGCGAATAAGCACAGACGCACTATTTATATGATAGGCAATTGCAAAAGAAATTTCAAAAATGCATAAAACTATAATAATATCGACTATTAGAGAGTAATATTCTTCAATTAAATTGTGTTGATTTTTTCCCATCAAAATTTTTTCTTTCAATTTTCTTTTTCTTTTCCATTGCAAAGAGATATTAAATTGAATATATTCCAAAGAAATTTTTAGTTACAAAAAAAAGCAACCTAAGAAGTATAAACGGGATAAGAGTAATATCGCATTAGAAATAACTTTGTTAATAAAAATATTTAGATAAATCCAAGAGTGATTGATAAAAATGATTGGTGATAAGAACTAGTGATAAGCTTTTCAAATATTAATGCGCTATGTGATAAGCGCGCATCGGATATGCTATTTCTTTAGGTGGCAATAATAGAAAAAAGGTTTGAAATTGGAAAATTTCTATATATGAGATTAGACTTTTTTAATATCTAAAGCTGAGTTATCGAATAAATACGCAGTGCAATATCTATCGGCCAATTAACTAGAAAAAGCGAACATATTAAACATCTTATAAAGCTATAAATATAACAAACGCCAAATTTAGCTTTAAGTTTATTTATGTCAAGAAAAAACTAGAGTTGCATGTTCGAGGGTATTGTGCTTTTTTGAAAATATATTAATTTTATTAAAAAAACATTAAAGGAATATTTGAAGCTATCAACAAAAATAAATCCTTATTTATGAATATATTTTGCTAATGAAAAAAAAAATTTATATGGTCAACTTTAAAAAAAAATGGAGCATAAACTGTCATAAATAATCATCCACAATTTCCTCAATTTCCTATAAAATCATTTCAGGCGCTTTTATAGAACATCTTCTTTGGCAATTTAATTCCACGAATTCGTTTTTTTTAGTCTACTTCAAAATTCTTTAAGAATTAAGCAATTCGACTACATTGCGCAGTTAAACAATACGTTGAGTGTCGTCTAAATGAAAGACCTTTTCCAATATTAATGAACATATTCATTGAAAATTTAAGGATGGGTAATCGCTTCGCTTCTGGCAACCGCATAAGTAATGAAATACCCTATAAATTTATAACTTGTTTTCCGTTGAGGTAAAGGGAAATTCCTCGATAAATGGCAAACGATATTACAAGACCAATTTTAATTTGTTTATAAATGGCGAGCAATTTTAAATACTTTTAATTAAAGTCCTTTGATCATTGATAAGAGAAACTTTTTTAGTCAACTAATTGGATCGAGATTAATTGAATGTGCAGGAGATGTTGATTAAACTATAAGCTCATCAACTGATCTATTGACATATTTGAATAAACAAGAATAATTGTGCTATTTAATATGTAAATATAATCATAAAAATTCGATAGCAATTGCATACCTATGAAAATATAACCTATCTAAATGAAATATTTTAAATTAAATGAAATAGGATATGAATTCTATACAAGAAACGAGCGTTATATGGCTAATCTAATATCATTGTCGCTATCGGTTTGCATTAATAACACTCAATATCGCATTGCAATTTCAATATAAAATCGAATAACGACTCAAAAGGTATTAATATTCAAAATGCCTAATATTCAAAACCGTTTTCTGTCGTTGAAAGCTTCAAAACGTCGAGTGTCATCTCCGTTTTGGTCTAATCCACTTGATATCAGACGATGATGCACATTTTTCAACTCAACAAATCGAATCTTTGACCTCAATAATTCCCAACGGATATTAGATACGTCGATGAGGCAAATAAACTCGAACGTTGATTGCAAGAAGAATAGTTAGTGATGATGAAGGAGTATTTTTTTGATACTATTTACATATTTGCCTACGATATGTATGTTTTTCTGAAACTATTTATATATACGTCTATGAGATTTGCGCAATTCATCAAGACGATATTAGGCAATCGAATGCTAGCGAATATTCCAATTGGGAACATTTGCACACAAATAGATCAGTCAACTAAGCAATCTAGTTACCCATTTTGGCAATCATAAATATTGAAATCGTATTATTGAGTAGTTTACTGATTCTATATTTTATCTGCCCCTTATATATATATATATATATATATATATATATATATATATATATATCATTTAGCGACACAGAATATTTCTAAAGAAAACTATTTGAAAAAATAAATTAGTATATTGGAAACTATACTATTAGAATTATTTCTACGTTAGTACAAAGTAGCCCTTTTTATTATGTACAGAAATGAATGAAATTAAAAGATTCTTAAAAGCACACATAGATTTATCTCGCTGAAATAGCGATCAAAAAGAAGGCAATACGCCTAATAAGTAACAATGAGTAGGCAACATTAAAGAAGAAAAAAAAAAAAATAGTGGAATATCGCTCGAAGAAGAAAATAAATGAAAAAAGTTTACTCGAGGGAATGCGAATAGGCATGATATGCGCTTTCCAATTCCCATTATTAAGCCATCCAACCAACTTCATAGACTCCTACAGAATGATAAATTATAGGCAATAACACATTTAAAAGTTAACTAAGTCAACCAACCATTTATATAAATCTTCTGCAGACGATTCAGTTTTTTTGGCGACTTTTTTTTTATACAAGCAAACTTTTGGGCGCATTTATCCATCTAAAATCCCAAGCTTAATTGATATATCAATATGAAAGATAGACGTGATATGATATGTGCTATATTCATCAAATTTCTTAACGCTACCTCACCTCCTCATGAACTGAAATCACCTGAACATATATAAACCACAGAGATGATTCTGTAATTCAAATTTACGAAAGCACATTAAAAATGATTCTACAGTTGAAGCACGGAATACTTGGAACAGGGAAATGAAAGGTAGCGCGAATATTACGTACGGATATCACTTATGGTAATGACCCAATTGGGATATCACTGATGGTAATGACCCAAGTTATAAATCATAAATCACGATCCTCTTCAATGTTTGCGACCTCCTCGCCAAGCAATTGATTACCGAATTGCAATGTGCACTAGTATTCACATGACATAGTCCTTTTTGGTTTCTGGAGGCCTTTGTGAACTCACCGTATCATTCCCGGTGGAATGCTTTACATAGACAAAATTTCAGTTTTATAAAGCAAATATAATAAATAGATCGAAAACGGTGAAAGTGTTATACTGAGATAATACTGACGTAAAGTCGTTTATGTGCACAACGTTAGTACAGACCAAGATGAATATGGTGTTCGGGGAGAACGAAATTAAGAAAACAAAGAATAATTCTTTAAGGCAAAAGTAGACATCACGCGGCAATGAGCAAAGACGCAATAGAAGACTGCTAGGAGACTAGATATAATGCAAGAAGATGCGGATGGTTACCTCGGAACAAAAGGTGATCCGTTTCCACCCTCATCCGTTAACGTGTGCATCGGAGTTATGCGCGAGCCATCGTCAGAACGAAGCGCATAACCTGTTAGCCTAAGAATCTATATAGACAGGTTAACTAATAGTAGAAAAAATTAGAAAGGAATGGAAAAGTAATTCTTATCTGAATAAATGAAAAATGTAAATTAAGAAAAATTGTAGTAAAAATAAAAGTTGTAAACGATAACATAACCTCATCACCATAGTTCAAAACAATAAAGCAAAATCAAAGCTTAGTAATGGTATAATAGAAAAGCCTGTAAGAAAACTTAGGCACATTTAGAATATTCTATGAGGTAGGTAAAGAGTGTAAGTTAATATATATTAAACCATATAGTTGAAAGAAGTTAAACCAGAAACATAGGGGTGGTGATGATTGATAATCGATAAATCTGAGTGAAGATATTGACTGCATCGTGCTGACAGCGATAACACATAGAGCAATATTTATTTGATCTGTGTTTAATACTAAACATATCAAAGCAATATGAATATCATTTGAAGCTCACTAAAACACTCTCAAGACGAAATACTAATATAAATTACTAGAACACAATCTTAATACTAATACAAAAACGGAAGTTAGGTTGCAAGAAAAAGAGATCCATGGATGGAGGTATAGAATACAGAAGCTATAAGATAATTGAACAATATGATGTAAAGCTACGTAAATAAATGCTTCGTTGATAAATACGGCATTGAAGAGCGATAATCAATAAATCTTGGTATACATGCTCAAAGCGATCATACTATGAAATAGTAGCACAAATAGAGCAATATTTATTTATTGTTAAACCCTATAGAAATAGCTCCTTCCTACTAATGTTAGCCCACCATCTGTCAATAATACATCAGAAACTTACTTCAACATCGAGCAATAACGTCCTCATTTGCCTATAGATATGCAGGATGTGGCCAACGAATGTCATTTCCCTTCAAATAAAGAGCGCGTACCATCTATGCAAAGAAATTAAATAATCAAAAATAAATTAATTTCACCATGTCCATACATTGATATCGACATTCGACACTGCATAAAACAATATCAATCTGTCTTTGTACATCTATATCGGTGCCAATCCATATGTATCTGCACCAATAATACAGACAATATAGGCCAAGAAAACATTAAATGACATCCTATAGAGTGAACCTTCTTTCATATCTTTGAAATTCAATGGTTTATTTGGTTTACCTCATTCATAATTCATTTCTTTGGAAGAATATAAACTGTGGTCTTTTTACGCATTGGAAATGCGCAACGAAAATAAGACCTTATCTAAGGAAAAAAAATGCAGCTATTTTTAAAAAAAAGATTATAAAATCTATAAAAGCAACAATGAACCAAAGCTGAAAGATGGGCAATGGGGAGAAGAAAGGGAGAGAGGAGGACTTTATTGCTTAGAATTTGAAAGTTTATTAGTAAAAGTATCAATGAGCAAAGACCCTAAGGGCAAGTTTTTAGCTATTTCTTTGGGAAACACTTCGCAAAATGATAGCAAACAGGATATGATTCTGTTAAGTTCTTTTACCGACAATTTTTTTAAATGATGGAGTCGTTATATTTTTCATTTGTTTCATAAGCGATTAGGTAGCGTTGTAACATCTTCTTTAGTAGGGACCATATTAGGAAAAAGAAAAGAAAGAAACTTGTAAGTGGGCACACCTTCCGCTCAAGATTTGGAAAGAGGACTTTTTGACCGAGGAGATAATCGGAGCGACTCTATTTAAAGTGCGTCTGTGAATGAGGTTTTTATAGGCGAAGGCGAGGCAAATGACATTCACATTTCTCAGCAAGAAGGTTTCATTCCGCCCTGCCGATGGCAACTACTTCTAAGGAAGTTTCAGAAGGATTCTATAGACAAAACTCTCCTTTTATACTTATCGCAGTGAGAGAAAAGTGGCATCAATAATGACTAGGAGATCGCAATCCACGTGAACAAGTAAGTCATTGCTCCATTATGTGCTTGTGCTCAATCTGCGTTGTCCGCTGTTCACAAACCATTCGGCACTCGTTTCTTCCGCAAGCGTTTACGACACTTTTCCTTCTTGCCGTAACGATATATGAAAGCCATATTATGACGTCATACTGACCATCACCAAGTAACGATTTATGGATGTTAATAACGATGCAATAATGATCCTACTGATCCATTCAGATAGGCATTTAGGCAAGTGTTTTAACAAAAAAAAAAGCTTAGTAAATCACCTTTGCTTTAGGTATGCTGAGCATCGAAGAAGGCCATTACTCGCAAAAAAATGGTCCTTACCTTCTCCTCTCATTCGCAACAGCGCTGTGATCTTAGAGAACGTCAGAAGTGAGATGAGAACAGTGAGCTGAAGTATTACAGAGCGATGCCAATATATACTTTACTATAAATCTAATAAATATTGTGCTCTATTACGTAAATTACGTGGTGATATGCTTCGGTCGTTAGAAAGACCACCTGAAGTCAAGTCAAGGCTTTAGCCTGAGGTCAACAATTTTTGCGCAAATTGATGCTCTCGAATTCACATAAGAGGCAAAAATTGCCATACCTGCATTAGGTCCTTCACAACGGATTCGAAGAGAGTTGTAACACATGAAAAACTTCAATTGAGAAAATGATTTAAAGGAATATAGCACGTTAAAATTAGGAAAGCGCATTTTTGAACTTAGAATCATACAGGTCCACGGTTTATGCTACCTTTATCGAACCGCTTGCTACGGATAAATGATACGTGTCTATTGGGCTCTCTCCTTAAGTGAATATTTAAAATAAATGAAGTATTTCAGAAAGCTTTTCGTTCACTATTACAATTACTCCTCGACCATAAGGCTCTCTCTTAGCTCCGATGCACATGCATAGTTTTTTTTTTTCTTTTTAGTGACTACAATTTAATGATCCTATTTCACTTCTCAGATTCCACAAGCTCTGCAGCAAGTGACAATTGAACTAAAGCCTATATTTTTTTTCGTCCCATTTCTTTGCTAATCTTATTTCTAATCCTGCAGATATAACCAAAAGAGGAATAAAACCATTTGCAAAATTCAAGTTAACATGTTAGAAGTTTTCAGAACGGTAATGTCACGGTAATGCCACGGTTGTGCTACGGTAATGTCACGGTAATGTCATGGTGGTGCCACCGTAATGCCACGGTAATGTCACGGTAATGCCACGGTTGTGCTACGGTAATGTCACGGTAATGTCACGGTGGTGCAATGATAACGCCACGGTAATGTTACGGTAATCCCACGATGATGCCGCGGTCCTTAACTTCATCCGACATTTCTTCTCAAACAGGGCACCATATAACATCAATTATGAAAGCTCTCTCTTGTGAATCTCTTGAATTTGGCTTATTTTTCCCGTTCAAGAAATAATGCATAAACATTTCGATTTCTAGAAAAGGAAAACGCGATGATACGACTAATTACTGGTTGATCTCATCAGCGTGTATTTTGAGCGATATTCTTGAGTGTTTCATTGCGGAAATGCTTATTTATCAATATTTCTTTTCTTTACAGTAATAATATTATTATACGTCAATACTGTTCTGCCCCTCACAGATCAATGCTTTCACAACTTTTAATTTAAACCTGCGACTGATAAAAAAACATCGAGAGAAACATCGATCTCGACTGCATAGATATCGTTCTCGCGAATGCTTTTATTATATTCTTGGGCGATATTATTTGATAGAGAAATTCGGATTATACGGCATAAGTCGTAAGTTCATTCATTGGATTGCCTCTTTTATCACATGAAAAATTATTTAGGTTCAAGATTGAAAACATCGGCTCAGAAGAAATGATCGACACTAGAAGGGTTCCCCTCAGGCTATCGTTTTGAGTCATCTCCTTCGTCTTTGATGTATCAACGATGGATTGATTGTCTTCCAACATGCATCAAGGTTAAGCTGTAGCTGAGTTCAGTTACCGAAAAAACGACCAGCTGTAGCCGGACTTCATCTATCGGCGTAAACAAACGTTCCTGTTCCCGTCACGCCTCACCTTCCTCCCCCACCCCCCCCCCCCAACATATCAGGTCACCCACCCGCTGCAAAACCTTCATTCCTTCCCACGCCGTATATTACATACGTTACTGATCTGCTACACATGCATCTTCATTCACTGCCAATTGCCAAAATTTCAAATTTCCCGCTTTTTGCCTGTGAATAAGGTATGGGAAAAAGAGCTAGCAATGACTCGTTGACTAGTGATTGCACTTCATCCGACCTGATTGTTGCGACGCTCGTGGATGGGGGCGAGAGACTTCAATCGGAGACCAGTCGTCTGGCGCTACGTTCAATAGACGACTGTCAACAAGTTTTTGTGCTGTTTTGCGCGGCACATCACAAATTTAAATGTTAGAACTTTATGTTGTTGCAAAGTTGTGGATGTTCACACGACATTTGCGCCAGTTAGAACGCGTGATGTAAGTGTTGTTTTAAAAGTGTTGCATAAATTGATGTGTAGAAAGCACCCTGGGCGTCAAATTGGCGATCGTATAGCGTGGCGCATTTGTCATGTGTGCAGTTGTGGCGTCACCATAATTATTTAAGGAATTGATTGTATTTCGCATACGTGAAATGATATGTTTAAAACAAAGTATAGTTTGGCTATTTTGCAATCCATTATTTCATCTTGACTGAGTGCGAGTGGGCTGTCGAATGGTAAGTAATGTTGTAACTCGGAGCTCCAAGACGGAGCTTTAGGATGCAGCATTAGTATTAGACCCGAAGGTGGCTAGAATTCGCGGAGTTCCGGAGACTGGAACCATAATCTGCTCCTGGGGCTTTCTTCTCTCAGGGTTCACGCTATCCTCGCTACTAGTAAGCATAAGCGCTTTGGTATACGCGCTTCGCCTATATTCTTTTTTCTTGATTGTTTCGACCTATTGCGTTAACAGGTATGTGCAAATGTATACTTAGATTGTGTGGACAATTTTGAAAACGAAAATCTGGGAGAGGGAAGTAAGATGCGTCCTCGAGTGCTATTCCGTCGAGTGTGTTGGTGAAGTCTTTTAGAGCGTAAACCTCGATAAACGACCGGCGGGGGAAATATTTGCCCCCCGGGGGAAGCTAATACGCGTGGGCTTTACCCCAAAGCGGTCATTTAATGTATTGTCTCGTTGCATATCGATTCCCTTACGGGCAATACTATCTTTAATGCGTAGAGTTAAGTTCCGATAGGGTTGAGATGCCCCAATTGTCGAGATCAAAGATCATCGCCGAACTTCACCATGAGGTGTTTTCGATCGCCCACCCATGTGTCGTTTCGTTATCTACGTTCTTGTACCCGATTATGAGGCCGAGCCATGGATCACTTAAGAGTGTTGAAATCGTTATAAAACCTCATCAGTGGATGCATCCGACCGCAGAGATACCGTTATAGTCTAGATTTACACTTAGCAGTTTCCTTTATTGTTGTAGTTTGAGGATAATCGAAGCACTCTTTCGGTCGGAGGGGAGAGGGAGGGTAATTACGTAGGCCTGACTTGCCACCGAGTTAAGTGTCCGGGTGGTAGTGCACATTCGTCTCAGAGAGTATGATGTAGTATTTCATTACGCATACATATAGATCTGATGTGGACATCAGTTTTTTCGCAAGTGGAAATTCCCCAAATGCGCCTAAAGAATGGCAATTTCGAGCGGACATTCGAACGAACTAGATGGAAGTTCTAGCACTTGCGAAAAAGTTTATTTTTGAGTCGACGTGAACGCTTTAATTGCGCAATTCGATAGTACTTTAGTTGAGGCGTTTTTTTTCTCTTTTCAATCTTAATTTGCTCGTTATCTTTGTCTTGCAATGCTTTGCATATTTGCGAAAATTTTATTTGTTTATTTGTTTGTGTGAGGGAAGGGGAGGGAGTCGGGGGGAATGAAGTTTGAGCCATCCTTTTTATTGCTATTAATTATTAAACTTTTTATTTCCTATAGCTAAATTTTTTTTTTTTTTTTTGAGATGTGGCATACGAATTCTTAAGATATAGAGTTAAACGTCCATAAGGGAATTTTCGTGCTATATTAACTCACTATCTTCAGAAAAGCATAATGCCATCAATTTTCTTTTCATTTTTTGCATTCTAAATTTTCGTCCAAATATCTCATTTCTCTCTAATTAATCTAATTTCTCTATTTAAAGATGATATCCTTACTTAATCGTTATAATCTCAATGCTTACTCGCTGTTACGACTCATCTCGTGCAAAATTAGTGTTGAGGTGTGATGGATGTTTTGCGTCTACAAGAGGATAATTTCGATGACGATGATGGTGATGATTTACTAAACGATAATGATGTCGATTCCATATACGATGACGACTTTTCATTTCATGGCAAGTTTTATTGAACTTACGCATAGGTTATTTATTTGATCCGGAAATTACTGATCATTTTAATATATGCATTTTGAATATGAACCGGTTGATGGATCTCTTTAAAACTCGTAGCGTTTCCAGAGAGTGAACTAGACCAAGATGGCGCTAGACGATCGACCACTGGAGACATCAGTGAAGTGCAATCAGAAGTAGTGCAAAAGCAGCAGATTTTTCAGCCTTCCGTTCCAATTGGTCGTTTAGAAACAATCGCCGAAGAATCGCGTACGTTATCCGAAGGTATATATTCTTATAGCTTCTATTATTTTCTAGGGCTTTGAAATTCAAAACTTCATATTGAGTTATGGGAATATGGGAAGGGTTATCCATACTGTATTATCTAACTAAGTGCAAATATGTGACTACGGGACTTTTCTTCTGTTTTACTTGCATATTTACAGAAATCACCTCAATGCACAATCGTTCGTTAGGTACATTGAACGTGAAGCCATGTTGTATAGCCTTTCGTTAAAGACGTTTCCTTCCTATCAGCACCTTCTTGTGCAAGAGGGAAAAAAGGATGAGGAAGGATATCCTACAAAAGGGATAAAGAAGGATTCTATTGTGATAAAGATAAAAAAGGTAAGTGTAACTCGATTGAGGAGGTTAGCGAGCACTTTTACCCGACGGCCTTTGTCGTAGTCGTTTACGGTTCGAAAGAAGGTGGCACTCGGGTAGTTGGATGATCTAAGAGGGTGAAAGATAAGCACGATTTTTGATCACTTTTTGTAGTGCGACGGATATTATTGGGAAATAATTTAGCATCAACACATTAATACTTCATCAAGTCGTTCGCTTTTGTAGATTCGAAAGAAAACTTTTACAATTTAGGGATTGAGGATCTTGAAAGATCACGTTGTTTATCACGTGAGAGGCCTCGGAAGGTGAACGCTACGAAGGCCGTGAGCAAGAACGATGAGGACAGTGTGCAGTTCGTCAAAGCAGGTCATCCGTCGTTGTTATTCGACTATGATCGTTTTAAAGGTGCATAGTAGTTAAATAAGGAAGATAGGGAAGATTTATGATACAACGTTTATATATATATATATATATATATATATATATGTGGTATCGGTGGTTTTATGTTAACAAATGTCCAGGTATCACTAATTTTCAGCGTTATTGCTTTTTATTGTTAAGTCTTATTTAGACTCAGGATTTTGGAAACGAGATGAGGAGAATTTTAAAAAAGGGACGGTTATGGAGAGGAACGATTGGAGATTCAATCGAACGCATCAAGTGAAAGAATATAGTTGGGAGCCTTCGATTGTTGATTCAACACCACCAATCCCTAGCGTTGATGGTGATCGTCTAATAAAGTTGTGTATGTTTTCATTTTATTTTATTTTTTGTTTTATGAAGAGCAACCGAATATTTCTTTAATTTTAACATTATTTTATGTTGCAGTTCTCATTGCTGTAGTCATTGAATTGATTTTTACATTGAAAACTACCTTCCGGTATCCGAAGTTTCGGTGTTCGTTATATCACTGATCTTGATCTATCTGCTTCTTATCTTTAATTGGCCTGGTTTATATTCACATGTTGACTATCGTTTCATTGATCGTCGTTTTACACGCCAAGAACGTCGGAAATGAGTGAATTTTTTTCTGAGGGAGGGGTGAAGGAATATTTGTAGAATTAAAGCAGTTTCCTATACTCTCCTCCTCAGTTTTGTGGAATAACATTTTGACACAATCTTCTGCTGTGGTGTAATCAATAATAATTTAAAGGTGAGAATGTGAATGATATTGCGGAGAACAACGAAGTATATTCACAAGCGGGTGATGCTGCGAAGAGTATCGAAGAACTTCCAGAAAAGGTGCAGCGAAATAACGTAGAAGAACGCTCTGTAGTAGTTGAACAAGAAAATCAGAACGCACCAAAAATGTCAACACCTTATGGTTGGTTAAGACTATTCGTTCTTTCTTTTTTTTTTAAATGGTTGCGTGACTAGAGTAAAGGTGAAGAGAGTCTAATTGCTATGGTTTAAGTCTTTTGCCGGTAATATTATTTCAGAGTCATCGCTAAATTGGCAAAATGGTGAATTACTTTATGTTTCTCTTACTTTTCCCTCCCTTTCCCTCTGTAATAGCAGCGGCGAGTCCACATAATCTTCGCACAGTGTATCCTTTATCCGGATCGATCATGCAAAAACACGCTAATATCATAGTGTCCAGCGGATTTGTTCCTTAGAGTGGTCGATGTTTTAGACTTTTCATAGTATCAGCGATATATCAAACTGCATAAAATATTTGCTATATATCGTTTTGGTGTGATGTGTTATTTGCATATGACAAAGCGTAATGAGAACATGAAACTCGTCTGTAGGCAGGTCGGTATTCATTGGTTATATGTCACCCTACTCCTCTCTCAATGGAATTTGAATGAGGTTGAAAACCACCCTTCATATGTTATTATTTTACAAAGAACCCTCCATTGTTTAAGAAATCGGTACAATGATTATCCAGTATCCAGATTTTGAGGAGAATGTGTTGCTTCGTTGTTGTACCTTGTTGGGAAGTCTCTGTGAAACAAATAAGCAACTATGCGTTTAGCTGAGAAGAACATAACACGAGGTCATCTGCATGATCTGAGTAGAGATTGCGCTTCTATATCAGCAATATCATTGGCAAATGATCCGATCACTCCGATCACTGCGCGGGGACGTTTTCCAAGTAATTCGGCTTCAAAAAGAGTTGCCTTCATGGAGCCAAAAAGAAGTCTGGCTCCGATGCCGGTCGTTAACGAAGAGAAGACATTTCTATCATCATCTGCCATTGATAGAGCACTTTCGGTGAGCGATCATTTGTAATGATCACCGTTGATGTGAATGAGGTTTTATATTTCAGAGAGTTTGCAATTCATTGACTTACAGCAAGCAGCACAAGTACATCGTTGATGTGAAAGTTTTTATGGCTGGCCAATTTGATAAATAATTGAATATGTTATCACTTGCATTTTTTCTTAAATTTGTTGGTAATTTAGGAAATACCAATCGAATTATTCAACGAGTTTTCAAGAGGGGAATTCGCATGAGCTTTGATATAATTTAATCTTATTTCAATAATAAATTTTGTGTTATTTGTGTTACTTTGATGTCATTAGCACATTTCTGTTATTTTTTCTCTCAGAGAAAATCATGACATGAATGAATGTGATATCCTAGGAGAATAGTGTAGAAACGATGAACGACACCCAGTTGATTGCTGCTCTTAATAAGGCAAGGAAACGTACAGAAGGTGTTTTCAAGGTGCCCGATCTACCAAAATATCACTCTCGTACTCGTAAGTACATTTCATTTGTGATCAGTATGAATGAATGACAGTTGGTTTCTGTGGTCTTTCATTCATTCATTCATCGTTTTCCCTTGTCTATTGCGCGGTCGGTTGTGAAGCTCCGACCAGAGTGTTGGCTCCGTTCAGCCGAGCCATCCCGTCCAACACCTCATCGGGACAAGTGTGGCGGAACAAGTCCCGGCAGTCATAGGAGGAACGACGGTGAATCGGCTCGTCAGCATCCGATGGGCAGGAGATGAGCCTTCACGCGACCGACCTGCAAGAGGGAGAAGCCGACCTAAAGACCACGGGAACCAACTGGACCAGAGAGGCATTGGGTCAGAGCAGGCGGAAGCGATGTGGAGAGACATGTATTCATAATGAATGCTGTGTTCATTGAAATAAATAAATAAATAAAGTGAATGAATGAATGGATGTAAGATAGGGGTGATGTACATGGTGACTGAATTAACCGTCTTTGTTGCAGTTTTTCTTGAAACGAAATTTCGGCTTCATACTCTGTTATAATATAATTGTGCCAAGCGAATAGTATGCAAGAGTGGCACAAAATTTGTATTCGATCAAGTTGTGGAATGAGTCAAGCGCTTCGCACTATGTTGCTTCCCATTAAAACTTGGGGACGGGTGAGCAAGGGAGAGGAAGGAATCCATTTTTGATTCTAACTTGCACTACTCGAATTGAGGTGTCTCAATCCTTTTACTGTTTTCTTCAACTGTGGTTTGCGGTGAATCTTTTTTAGTGAGCCATAATGGGATATTGTGCTATTGGCGGAGGCCTTTCAAAAATTTGGATTGATTTGATATCATTTTCCTTGCATCTTTTAGAATATCTCTTTCTATGATTGCGACTTATTTTCGAGGTTAAACGTTTTTAGTTGAGTGCTATAATTTCGGATGAGCAGGTTCCAATAATTTTTAAGTTTTTTGATACTTTTGGTGGTTTTTTTTAACGTTGAAAAAAATTTAATGACCAAAATTTTAAGTAAGGATGCTAATTTATCTATATTTTTCTTGCAACATATACCTATCGAGTAGACTGAATGAGTATGTGTGAGTTTTGCAGAAGGTAGTCTCACGTCGACGCATAGTCGGAAGACCCGTGATCGTGTTGCTGAACCTCTAAGAAGCAATACAGTAATTGTCAATACGCAAACGGAAGGGAGCGGTTTGTGTTATGAGTTTTTTTATGCAATTTAGCTGCAGATTTGGATAGTGGGACGGATGGAAAAAACGTTGGAAGATAGCCGTAATATTTCAGGGCAATGTCGATTTGAGAAATGGGAAGGGGTGGATCGCGAGGGCAGTGTGATGAGTTCCTTGAGAGTCTGCTTCGGTAATGAGGTAATTGGATGTATGGATTTAAGTAGGCAGAGTAGTCCAAGGGTAGCCCTTAGACGTTGAACAAATACTCCCCCAGCATAACTGCAACGTAGTATTCTTCCGGCATTGTGAATTATAGTAAGCTCGTTTCTTGGTAGCAACATGCATGCGGTGACGAGTCCCTCATCGTCCTCAAATACTTCTTCATTTGAAGGGTGTATTCATTGCAAGCATGGACATTCCGGTCTCCGACGAACGGAAACTATACTTGCTTGCGTACGTCAAAAAAATGTGACTGTTTATAGAAAAGGCCATCACAGTTTATGTGGTCCTGGTAGGTGTATGGGACCTATTTGTCTTTATAGTGGCCATGTGAACATATAGGTCTCTTGAAAAAAAATAAATGTCACGAAAAATGATGTCATTATTGCGAAAAAACTTGAGTTTTTTCGTGACTTTGATTGGCTCGCCGATAAGAAAACAGTATATCGCTTATCTAAGAAAATTTAATTCCTCTATGTTGTCAACTGGATTATTTGCGTCAATTTCTTTATTGTCTCCTTGGAACAGGTATGGACTGTACCTGCCACTGAAAGGGAAATATTTTAAAATTATGAAGATGCCTTTTGCAGATTTATTGGTCACTCTTGGAAGTAAAAGTCTGACAAAAAGATCTCTAAGTGGGAGTCGCGTTTTACAAACGCACAATTCGGAAAATATACCAGCAGCCGGAGATGATGCACATATTGAAGGCCGATCGCATATAACGCAACCTACAAAACGCCCCACAAAGGAGATCGTGAACGTAACCGCTCCGCCGAATCAACAACGTTTCGACAGTAAGGCCAGTCGAGCAATGCCGTCAGCTTCATCGTCGTTCAATTTTCCCACCAGGTATATTTTTCGTTTGTTCTTGGTCGTGGTGGAAGATTAATTAAGGCTACTTTTTTATCTTTTCTTTCTTCCACCTTCCCGTGTTTGAATCATTGGGAAAGTACGTGAGAGCTGGAGATTTCTGGGAATCGTTGAGTGATTTCCGGCTGTATTTGTACCGAAGTCGCGATGAAGAAGGTTTTATATCTTTTCCCGAAGTGGCGTTTTGATCGTCTGTTAAATGAATGTACCTATGAGAAATCTGATCAAATGGCAAAAAAACCATCGTTAAATGAATCGTTTATTTTGAATGTTACCCGCTAAAGGCGTTCGTTCTTTGGTATTTTAAAAAATAATTTATCACTGCTTCTTTGATGGTTATTTATAAAGTCCTCGAGTAGCTTTTTCTTCGTTTTGTTCCCTTTTCCTTCTTTCGACCACCATTATCAATTATTATTTGATTTGTAATATTTAAAATTAATAAATAGCAAGCAGAGTTGTAGGTCTTTGAAACAGTCTTTTCTTGCTATTGTTTTAGCTCATCGACTAGAGGAGGTGAGGGGAAATATTGTCTCGGATGCGATACATCAGCTGTTTGGTTCGGATGTACTGAGGTGAATTGTCCCGTAATTCAAACGATCCGACTGACTAATATGTTGAGCACATCACTGTTCTTGACAATTTCTTTGCAAAGCAAGAATGAGGCTTTTCAGGTAATGCCTTTATTTCCTTTGCGGTGCATCGTTGTTCCATTCATGAGGAAGGAGGAAAACAATTGAAAATTGAGAAAAGGCATTTTAAATTACATATTTAATTCAATGTGGTCCTCATCGTGCAGGGTGTTATATTTCATTTCGCTTACTATGGTCGAAAAGATCTGTGAAAGTAGCTGGATGATTGCTCCTACCGAAGGGAAACTCTGCTGACTTCCTTGTACCCGATTTCGGCGTCGGCGTTTCCTTCCAATCTTGCATCCTTTCAAAAACTTGCAATGGACAAACCAGGGTGTTCATCTGTGGCTGTTGGGCAAATCCGTCAATTCGTATTTATTTGCGTTTTATGCATGTGATCGATAATCTGTGTGCAGTCAGCGAAAACTGCTGGATCACCGTCCTCCCCTCCCTCCCCCCCCCCCCCACGGCAATCTTTCCTTTCCCTTTCTTCGGAACAAATGTGGCTGTATTTGTGTTGTTATTTAAAAGTAGCCTATTTTAAAAATAAGGATGGAATAATTTGAAATGTAAGTAAGTGTTCGCCGCTGCCATGTAGAGAGGCGAGACGAGTTGAAAAATAGGAGTTTACTGATGGCTGACTGAACTGGAGCACTGAACCGAATTGGTTGACTAAACTGGACAACATGAAAAACCATCAGAATATCGGAGTCAACGCACGTAACGGCAAACGGGTTTGAACACGCAGCCGGACAACCAGAGGAAAGATGCAGCATAATAGGGTAGAGAAGAACAGATATCAGTGAGGTCGATGTATGCAAAATGAGTTGCAGCGTGGTCGTGCATCACACCAATAAGGTTACATATCCTTTGTATGTTCGAAAAATTTATAGGTAAGCTTTAGTTTACGGTGAATAACTTCCACGGATTCAATGATGCTTACATAGTTGAATGTGATTTGCAGTTGAAGGAGACAGGAAGCATTATGTTGAAACGTAAAGAAGAGTTCTATCTTCATATAACTTTCAAGCCGCCTGCAGCTGCCTACTTCAAGAATGTCATCCGCATTGCAGTGCGTAACATCGAGCGTACGAGTTACTCGGTATTGTATTTCATACTTGAACGCTTTCTTCTTTTCGAATGTTCTACGGATATCTTTCAGCTAGAAAGTTTTTTCCATGCTGGGGCTATGAGAAATGGCATTTGGAGGTATATATATATATATATATATATATATATATATATATATATATATATATATATATATATATATACGCACGTTTATCTATTCATTTTTAGGTTTGGGTATTTTCTATTTTGTGTTTTTTAGTGGACCTTCACCGTTGGGGATTCCATTCTTCGGCTGCCTGCCCTCGAAATACTTAACAATTTTCTATTCGAAATTAAGTGAAGCAAATTGTTTTCACATGCTCTTGCAAATTAGTTTTGCTAAAAAGCGTTATGACGATATCTTGTCTCTTCAGACATGCGTTTTTGTCTGTCCGCGTATCTGACAATTTTAGCCGTCGATCGTGGAGCTGAATCTTTCTCAAGATTCAAGATGTTCCCAAATCTCCATGTTAATGCGATTGCCTCTGAGGATCAATAACTGTTTCATAAAACAGATGGTTTGACTGAAAATGCCGTTTCGGTGTTGCAACTGCTGTAGAGGGACATAGAAGTGATAGGTTGTAGAAAATTCTGGTTACAGTGAAAACAAAGTCTGCATAAGGCTGCAGCTTAAAGCATACTCTCTTACCTTACAATACAAACCATATTTTATCATAAATTACCGCGGGTTTCTTTCTTTCCGATTTCATTGCCCGCACCCAAGTGGACCATGTATTCATAAGATTACAGATACCAGTGACGGGTGCTGGAGGCACGGCAGTTCTAGTCGTTGAAGAGCACGGTGATATGAGCAGAATGAGGGACGGTTCTTTCGTACTCACAACCTCTAGCGCTATCAGTGTACCAATTGAATTGGCGAATGTTGGTGTGAGGTATGTGGAAGTGGCTGTTTTCGATGAACTGTCTTAATGGAAATGTATGAGGGGATATGCGTAAGCGGCGTTTGACTTGGTCGTTCTCGCTTCCCGGATGGGGTCGATTTCGAATTTGAATGGTTACTACGGTATTTGATCTGTGTTCTCATGAATTAGTTTTCTCGAGATTACATGAATTGTTTAGGAATATCTTAATAATGAATTGGTACCATTTCCAACATATTCTTCTGTGGTGTTAAGCAAATGCGGTGATCCAGTGATTTAAACCGTGCGATTACAAATCTTGCAATTTTTTATGCGTTTTTTCTGAAATGGAGTTGCATGGACTGGGGTTTTTTCTGTTGCTTAATATTATTGATAGGTGATTTTCATTTTGCCCATGTGACGGTATGATAATCGTTATCTTGCTGCCGTGTGGAGGAGACGAGGCGAGACGAGAAGTTGAATTTAACTGATTGCTGACTGGAACGGCGCACTGAACCGAACTGGTTGAATGAATTGAACAACACGAAAAACCATCAAAATATTCGAGTCAACGCACATAGCAGCAAACGGGTTTGAAACACGTGACCAGGCAACCAGAGGAAAGGCGCATTATAATAGGGCAGAGAAGAACAGATATTACTGAGGTCGATGTGTGCAAATTGAGTTGCAGCGCTGTCGTTCATCACAGCAATAATATAACAATAAAAGCTAGCGAGGTTATAAAGTGGAGCGTTATGCTTGACTAGGAGCCGTAGGCATGGGAAAGGATGATGCAGCTCCTTTCCCGGAATATCACTGATTTCCTGGGAATGTTCGTCTGGTAGTGGCAGTAACGTTGATCGAATTTTCCATTTATTTTCTCTGGCGTTTAGACTTTTCCCTAGCAATTAGTGGGTCTCACTGAAAAGATTTTATTTCTTTTAATATTCTCAAGGGAGAATCGGGTAGAGGAGTTGTAATGACAGAATGCTTTTTAAGTTTAATGAGGTGCGCGTTAGTGTGAAAGTCTTGTAATTTACTAAAGGCTTTGTTATAACTTCAGTTAAGCGCAAATATGTGATTTCACTCCTCCTTCCTTTGATTTATGCAAATGCTTCTGAAAATGCATATGTTAATACATGTCAGAGTGCACCTGTAAGCATTCTTCTGTCGAGGGTCGCTCAAGTCCATAGGGAGGATGAGGGATATTGGCTTGCGGCAGGTGGGACCCTGCTATGCCTTTGAGCGATCTTTCCTCGTGCCATCAATGCTGCCTCTCCCATGTGAAGGCGGCGATTAATCCAGTCGCATCGCATGCGACGGAAGTTCTCTGATCACATCATCGTGTGTGCGTCGCTATGCATATAAAGCGATGCCTCTGCGTTATAATCTCAATTGGTGAATCAGAAAAACTGATGGCAAAAACTGTTGAACATGTATTGCATGGTGGGATAATTTCTTCATCCCGACTTCATTCAAATGATTGCTGGGAAACAGAATTTCATTGTTTTTTCGAATATCAGTGTAGGCGATGGGTTTGACAGCCGGCGCCAGAAAGGGGCACACAGAAATGATAGCTTCCTCCTTGGCATAAAGTTGCATGATCAGCGTTTTATCTTTGTTTGTTTTACTAGTTGTTGACGTCATATTTCATAGCAAGTGACGTCATTTTATTCAGAGATGCTTTCGCATTTATAAGCGTCATTGATCCGAACACGAAACAACCGCTGGGAAGCGTGAAGGTATTGCCGACTGATCGAGCAGTGATCCTGCGTCGACAGAAACAGGTCGACACAGATGTTTTTAATGATCTCATTTTAAATGAACGAACTGCTTAATGAGTGTAACTTGTACGACAGCGAAGCAATAAAGCTTTTCTCGTTAGAGATGCAATTTTTTTTGCTCTTTTCTGTTAAATAACGTTCAGACTTGAATGCAGGTTTTTTTAAATAGTAAATATATAGTCATTCAATTGTTTTGGTTTCCAAGATTCTTTCGATCTGTTCTTGCTAGGCTTAGGAAGATAGGCATTATAATTCAGCCCTTGAAATAATTAATTCTACACTTCATACTGCAAGTGTTAAGTTGCGGTGTTCGAGTTGAATAAGGGGGTAGGGTAATGAGAACCAGTTGCAGGAGTGCATATTCTATCTATCCTCCATCATTCCCATTTCCGTCCAAGCCAGTATCGGTTAATATAGACGTTGTAGAAATTATATGTTTTGTTTACAAAACGTTGCTGCAGGGTGTTTTGGTTCGGGAAGCCCGCTCTTAATGACACCATGCATTTCGTTGTTGACCTTATGTCTGACTGACCCTCGGTGTGATCCTTCTCCCTTCTTTGCCTCGGGACCTCGTGATGACATCTCTGGAATATATTATCACTTTTCTTGGTTTCGTTTATTGGTGATTATCGGCGGTCGTGATGAAAATAAGCGGTGTTTAAGAGATTCGAGATTCACGTCGAGGAGCCATTTTGCGATGCGAATACGGAAACGAGAAGCGCTTTTGGTTCGACGAATTCACTCTGCAGTCGCACTTATTACGTAATTCGAATTATCTGGGCAGAAGAGTTGCTAAGATATCGCCTGAAACGGTTGGCTCTGTTCTTGTTTAAGACCTTGAGAGTGGTTGTCACGTATGGCCGGATAGGATATTTTGCCTTTTGCGCAGAAATAGCGCATGACATGACCAAGTACTATATGAACATGGGAAACTTGTTCTTCTCTCCCACTGCTTAGTTTAACGCCACCATACAACAAACGGGGATACGCAGTTTCGCTGACCAGATTTGAAAGGGTTTCTTTGAAGCAGATGAGGAGGACTGATCTAGCAGAAAGGTCGTGTTGGAAATAAGCACAGAAGGTGTCTTGTTTAATAACTCCAGTGAACAAGGTAAATAGCTTATTCTGTGTTTTCCATTGCTTGTGGGACTTTGAATAGGAACACCGATGGAGTTTCAACTAGTGCTCTCTGTTTTACCTCTATGTTGAGTAGGAAGTAGAATTCATCTTCTATTTATCATTGATGTCAGTTCTTTCGTTCGTGATTGCCACAGAGTGAGTCACTGGTCACGCCTGCTGTCAGTGCTAGAATAGTACATATGAGCGTTTGGGAAGCTGTAGAATAAGGTATGGAGGTAGTCCGGAAAATAATGAGCGCATGTCATTTTTTCTTTAAATCCCATTAAATGGTCTGGTAATTTGTCTTTGAAATTTTCAGTGCAGAAGAAGCGGGACATCACAATTGGAGTATTGACGGTTATTCGTTTACTAGAGGGGAATTTCTCAACGAACGAATGGCTAAAATAACGGCTGCTTGTAATGGTCCATATAGCGTCACGGATAAAGATACATTTGAATGTCGTCTCCGTGTCCTCTGTATATCCGTAAGTTTTCGTTTATCGATCAGTTATTGGTGCTATCATGTGCACAATTCCACTTGTTATTAAAGATCTCTCCATCTGGTATTAAAAGGTTATGTGGGAGTTCTTTTATCTCTTAATTCTTCCGGGTTTTTCCTGAACGGTATGAGCAGGAAATGCAGTTATTACATCGAATCGGGAACACATATCCCATACATGGACGATTTCTGTAGTAAGTCGACGAACAACCGTCGGTTGCATGTGATTCTATTTCCGTAAAATAACCTATCATAGTTAATAATTTTGGCTTATTATATACTTGGTTACGTAATGACTTAGCAGTTCAACATTTCATTCTCGGTAAGTATCGGCTGGTGCTTTCAGGTGGCTGACAATAAGCGTGTTCCGATATGGCAGAATGGCAGTCTTCAACGAGGACACGACGAAGCGCGGGTGGTTGTTTTGGAGCCAGATACGACACTTGCGCCAGATGCAACTATCGGAATTATTCAAGATGTTAGCATTATGACACCTCTGACTAAGCGATAAATCCTATCCATCTATAATTTAATAGCATATTTATTTGGCTGAGCTGTTGTTTGTTTGCCATACCGTTGTCATCTGGTCTGCCAATACACATTATTCCATTTCATAAACTTTTTTATTGTTTGCATTTAAGGGAAAGGTTTTTGCACTAACTAACGCTACATTTGTTTTATCGTTTATATTAGAATCCGAGACATAGATCATCTTTGTTCTATGAGATCAGAAGCGGTGGGTGGTCTGATGGGTGGAGCTGAGCTTTGGAATATACAGTGAGCTGGAGTTACAAGGAGAGAGGAGATGGGACTAATTCTTCAACTTTTCGGTCTTGCCCTTTTGCTTTATGCTTATCTGCTGCTCAATATCGTCGTAAGCACTCAGTATTAACTAATCTGACTCAGCAAATAGTAGTAGTTCTATAATAAAATTCTACGCGTGATATTTCACCGAATTTTCCTATCATCCAAAATTGGAAATATTGAATAGGATGGAAAAGAGGAAATGCTGATGCAGTTTCCAAATCTTGTATTTATTAAGTAATCATGAAGACATAAGCCTTACTGCATTTTGACGCCGACTTATCAATTGCCACAATATTTCCTCTGTGTAAATAGAATTGTCGACATATTGCTTTACACTAGCAATTAGCTCTTACATTATTTCCTGTAAATGTTTTCTATACATTCCATCATTATCTTCTTTGTTGGTTTAACGTGTTGAATCCTTTGCTTCAGTACTTGTTTCTTATTAATGCAATGCTTATATTCAAATAGCCTCTTTGTTCTCATTAGTTGGCTCATTGATAATGAAAGGTATTGCCCGAATGTAGTGCTGGAACTACCCAATAAAACTGCATATCCTTTTATTACGCTGGTCATACCCTTACGAAGGGAAGTTTCTTCACCGTAGAGGAAACCATGTCGAAAAGGTGGGGTGAATTACGGGGCACTCTTGCATAGAACGATGGCATCCCGGTTGTGAACTGCAGACGAAGGTCATGAGGCGGAGGAGGAACTCGGAGATGTAGGACTCGAAATTCGCTTTCGACGTCCCTGGCATCGCCTTGAACTTCCGCTTGGCGTGGCTCCATACCCCCTCGATGGTGTTCGTGTGGACGCGGAGGGGTTCGCCGTTGTGCATGACCGTATGGGCGAAACTTCTGCTGTGGTTCACTTGCAGCAATGCACTTAGTGTATATTCCTGCATGTGTTACATGGATAATAGGTTTGGGAACATTCCGACTCAATGAGCCCAACTACACTTCAAAGGAGAGCATCCAACGACGCATTGGACGTCTTCAACGGTATCATAAATGAATTAATGTTGTGAAGGCCCAGAGATATACGTTGTTAAACACCAGCACCCGTGCTGTCTAAAAGATCATAGCAGCAGCGGTTTTACGGTGTGACGGGTGGGTTGTATTGCAGTGAACGTTTCTACTGCAACTTGATATGTCAAGACCACGATAGTTGGATGCTTTGCTGCTGTGAAAGTACAAGCCATTTTCGCCCCTCTTTTGCGTTGTACTACCTTTGTCTACGTGTTTCTCTTCCCCCAGATATCCGATGTTTCGGTCATGCAACCGCTACAGTCAGAGTCATGAAATTCGATAGACATAATCTACACCAAAAATAGCTTCCTTTATATGAAATTTTGAACCGAACGGTCACCTCCGATCGCCTTCGAAAGAAAGTCTGAATGCTTAAACGTTCCTGAAAACTTCAGAGCATTTGATGTTTATCGTTGCACGTTTTGCAATTATTCTGAATTGCAAAGAGGAATGTTTTCTTTAAAGTGATATATTATTTGTCGTCAGTTTTTGCTACCAGATGGTCTATTCAGCACGATCTCTACCACCAAAATGGGAACTGTAATTTAAATTCGAATTCGTATGTATTCATTACTTCATTCCATTATTGGACGATACACCATGAATATAACTGCTTGGTAAAAGGTATACGCAAAAGTAACATGGGGGAGATTATCTTCGTTTCTGAGAACCTGACCCATTTGCTGATGGGGAAGCATTCCATAAAAGAAGCAAAGAAATGTTGGCATCATTTCTGCGCGAAATTATAACTTCTCTTATTTTTAATGAAATTTTATAGCTGAGAACGAGACTTTTCTCTCGTCCTTCCTCTCTAGCGATCATCGATTTCGTACGATCTAAAAATCGGATGTTATTCAACTTTTATGGGATCTCCAAGAACTCATTCGCGGTATCAGCTAACTCGGCTAGCCAGGTTATTCGTAAATGATGTTGTGCATATTAAGCGTCAGGTTCTTTGAATCGAGCACACTCGTCTCTCTATACGCATTTGCGCCAACATATAGTTGCCGTTTTTCTGGAGGGATGGGCTCCTGAGCTTTTATCTGCGATAAAATTAGGTTATAGGCAGCTGAACAGCGGTGTAGCGATAATATCGTCACAAAAGTTTTTACTTATTGCGTGTACCCCTTTATCTAAGCAGTTAAGCGCATACTGTATCGTACACTACTGGACTAAATTTTTTTACATGTGGTTCTTTATTTTCGTTTAAATGATGAATACATATGAATTCGAATCTAGACGTAAATATTACACACGGACGATTTGGCACTATGTAGGTAATACACAGACAATGTAGGTAGCACAGGTAACACAAAGCAGCAGCGGCACTATACATAAATACAGTATAACTGTAGCAATGCATTTGCAAAAACATTCGAACTCATATAAGCGATCTGTAGTGGTAGGCTTGGATGCGGCTGAACTGTTAAAAACCGATTAAAAATAAAACGAGCGTAAGTTAAGTATATACCATGACTGGTGATACGGCTCTAACCGTCAATCAATCAAAAAAAAAAAAAAAAGAACCGAAGTCATATTGAAGTTTGAAATTGTTTGTACAACTTTCTAGGTAAAGCCATACGGAATGTGCAATAAAAAAATAATATCACGCAATAAATTAGGGTTATATGTGATGGAAAACGTTTTCCGTTGGAAGAAACTCCAAATATTATGAAATTTTTGAACTTTCGAAATTTTCATCATCATGAACGATTTAGCTGCAGCGAAGAAGGCTGATAGAAGAAAAAAAATTAATGAAGACTGAGCAGAAAAATCTTGAGATAATACTGAGAGACAGATGAACCGACCGATACGCTCGAACACAATTCATTTGTGGATGATTAACCAATCGATGCATAAACCATAGGCAACAATAATTTCATCGCAATTTTAACGATTCATTGCAATTCGTGCAATTCGTTTAAGCACAATTGCAAAAATATTTGCACCTTACTAAGTTGTTTCTTCATATACTGTTCTAACTTATCATTCAAAAAAACAAAATAAAATAAAATAAAATTCCAGTGCATTCATCGAGTTTTTCGACTCATTCTTCAAGCAGCAATCAAAATTTAAACGCAAATGACTAAATGAACGCTGAATTAATGCTGTAAAATTACGTTGTTTAGTATTGCTTATTGAATATTGACTTTAAAAAAATGAAAAGAATTTTTTTGCAACAGATAATAAAACTGAAACTATGTAAGCGTCAGTTAACGGAGAAGGTCTCATAATTCGCCTACTCACAGAGGCGGTAGTCTAATATTATAAAACGTCGTTGTTCTAAAACGCAACAAACACATAGGAATCGACTCGTAGTTCATTGTGCTAGCGATATAATTTATACAACGAGTTTAACTGTGAGATAATTGTGAGATACTTTCAGAGCAAAACACAATTCGTTTCAAGAGTATCAAATACTAATTTCAGTATCATCAGCTGCCGCTTGTATCGGCACTAAACTTTTGCAATATCTAGATCGACTTATGCGGTCAAACAATGCCATCACAGTTAATTAAAAATATTTTGTAGCAATGAGCTGTATAATAACTAAATATTCACAAACAATCGTCCTATCGATCACCAATTATGGCGCATTAAGGACATCATTTCAGCTCCATAACGAAACGATGTTGAAACCACAGAACGGTAAAAAAACAGCACTTTCTAGCCGATGATTCATAAACATCAACACTAATTTATTGGCGATCCTCCAGTATCGGTGTGATAATAGGCGATGAGGTCATGGCAGTAGATAAATATAAATAGGCAACGATGGACGAACTCACCATCCAAGTATCGTAAGCGCGGTCGATACATCGAAATGAAAGCGTCGATCATCTTCTACGTCGTCTTTGTCTTGATATTTGTGAGAGCACAACCTCCACCTCCGTCATCTGAATCCCACGAATTCGGTCGCGGCAAACATTTAAGAGGTATCTTTATAGATTGCCACTCAGGCATATGTTTATTCTTTCTGTGACCCTTTTAATGCTCAGCTGATCGAAATTGAATGTAATTGTTAAACATGTTGCTCGTTATTGATATGCTTCTAAAGTATTATTTCACGATTCTTATTAAGCAGTTAAGTAAAAGACACTTCTTCTTTGTATAGTCTATCTGTAGAAATCGCGTATATTAATCTCGTTTATTAGGTTTGGTTGGAGTGCTAATGAATAAAGAAAAAATTGCAAATAATGAAGGATTGTGGTAAATTTCTTTATCGTTTCCATTGTAAATATCAAAAAAAAGAAAAAACATAAAAAGATTTGCATCTCATTATCTATATCTGGTCTTGTGCACAGACATCTTTATTTAGTGTTATAGAATTTTGAAAAGTTCGACGGAAGAAAATAAAATAAATTTAAGAGCAAATTCTGAGGGTAAACTGTCCCAAAGATATGTATTTTGTTTCCGGTCACGGATTCAAGCACCAACGAATTCCACCGTTCGCTAATGGAACAAGCGAGGAAGCTCAGCAGCAACTAAGGGAAATTTTCAAGAATAAATCTCTAACGAAAGAACAGATCAACGGAAAAGTGCAAGAGTGGGTGAACTCACAAGATAGTGCTGTACAGGTTGGTTAATTGTATTTTACAATTCACTCACGTAGAGTATGTAGAGAAAAATCAAATAATGATGATTCAAATACCAAATAACAGTGAAAAAATCGAGAAGAAAACTTTTCGAACCGTCTCGGATGAGTTAGATCAAAACTTCCACCAAAATTTCATCGAATTTCCGCGAAATATTTTACAGCGAGTAAAAATTTGCGTTTGAAAAAGCTTTTATATGGAACTTTTAAATTATGCCTTCAAAAAAATTACATATAAATCAAGAGGTGCTTCAGCTTCTGAGACGAGCACATATTTTACTGTTCACTAATTCATACCAAAAAAAAAAAAAATTTTTTTTGCATCGAAATGTGCATCAAAATCTACATCAACGAACAGTGAGCCACACTTAAACTTTCCTGCGCAACAATTAAAACTTAGGCAAGCTGAATGTCCCTTTGGGTATTTTAAATGAGTAATGTTGAGATATGGCGTTGTTCCTCTCATAGGAACTCCACTTAGCATCCCCACAGTTGTATTAAGTGATAAATAATTATCCATGTAGCTATAGTAGTAGCGAAACAAGCGGTATTGTAGTGCTGTGTGAAGACTGCGGAAAATATGCGGCAATGGCAACTCGTGCCATTGCAGCGTACGATTACAATTCTAAATGCAGATATTAGGCAATATAAGCAGAAATATGAAAGAATAAAATAAAGTGATGTAAGTAGGGCAAATAAAGTAAAAGAATGAAATAAATAAAGGATGTAAAAATGGTGTATGTGATGAATCTTTTTATCAACATTGTCAAAGAAAAACCCCAAACAAAGAGGTTTGGATGAGAAAAATGAGCACATTTTTGACAGCTGGCGGGAAGGACCGAAAACCTTTGAAAGGGCTTCAAAAGAGTTCAAATTCCTTAAATGTGAAAAACATGGTCATGGTGAGCATAGTGATAATGAATGCGTATGATACCTGAAGCTTTTCCTGTAGAACTGCTTCGTGGAGTGTTCCCAGATTTTAGGAATGGTATTTGTAATAATCTTACTGTTATGACTAAAAGGAAGATAAGTCGACTGAGGTTGGAATTCGGATCATTGCAGCGACGGTTTCAATATTTGTCAATACTGCACGGAATAAGCGACTTGAAGTTTTCATTAATCGTCAGCTCATTGCTTGGATCGATGAAAAAGTGGAGGGATGCATCAAAAACGCACTTTCCAACATCATTGGTGATGGGTGGATATATTTAGTGACTTTAATAAATAATGCAACATTTTTTATTAATGTAACACTTCTAGAAAGAAATTCCACTAAATGCGAAAAGCTCGTGAAAGTTGCGGACGAGAAAATTTTTTCAAGTAGATATAGAAACATCGCTCACAGGTAGAGCGATGGAATTCAACAAGTTTAATTCACGACCAATATTATTTCGTCAGTATAACATACCAATTGATCCGACAAACTTTATAGTGATATTTACAAAAGACAAATACAATTTTTTATTACCTATATATGTTTATGAATAATTTCAGAGTGCCTATCAGGAGTTCGAAGCAAAAAGAAACGAGCGAGCGGAACAACTAAAAAGTAGAATTGAAAATGCTAATTTAAGCGAGCAAGCCGCTTCGGCATTGAAACAAATTGGCGAGCTCTTTACCAATAACTCGATAACGATTGGAGACGAGCGTAGACAGACGAAAGATATTTTGAGAAATCTCAGTCGCGAAGAAAGGAAAGAAGTAAAAGCAGTGCTTCACGAAAATAAACCTGATGGTGAATGAGAAGATTGCTTCTTGAATATCGATGCATATCGTATGCGACTGCATAAAAAAAAAAAACGCTTGAATTGAGTCCTTTTCACACGTTATACAAGGCACTCACCAAGTAAAGACATGTTTTAACTTATAATGAACTAATAAGATTTAAAGTGAAAATATTCAACTGATAGTAATAAATGTCACACTAGTGGATGTGGTTTATAGGGAAAATTTGTAGGCAAGC
Source organism: Baylisascaris procyonis (assembly GCA_037389465.1). Lineage (NCBI taxonomy): Eukaryota > Metazoa > Nematoda > Chromadorea > Rhabditida > Ascarididae > Baylisascaris > Baylisascaris procyonis. The sequence goes on along the minus strand of JAZARR010000104.1, from coordinate 116,129 downwards.
TATTACAAATCGTTCCTCATAAAATTTTTTCGAATTAAGCACTCCTATTTCTTTAGTGATTTATTTCATCGCTTATATAACAATATTTCATTTAGCTAAACACACAGCAATTTGCTCTGTATATGTACTATTATATCACAGTGATTCAGGCATTAAAATTCGCATGCTTCTATCATATCATATTATCTAATCTCCTTCAAGCATTCCTGATCGTGGGTCCTTCTCAAAGTGCAATGGGTTGTATTCTAAAGAATATTTTTACTTGATTGCTGCAGATGATTTTCGTAATTGAAATAGTGTGGAGTTATGAACGGTGGCTACCGGTATTGTCCGAAGTTTTTTTCTTTTTGGAGAAGAACGCGTCCTTTACCTTTCCTTAGCCGCGTATTCTAACTATCAAATGGGAAGAAAATAGATGATATTAATAACAAAAAGGCAGAAGAAGAACGTGAAAAATTTAGAGTTTCTAGATACTGCGCCTATAAAGTTATTGTCACCAACTTAGTTCGATGGAGAAGTCACTTTCTATATGACAGCTCCCTGTCTCACTTCAGTTTTCACTCAACAAAATGTAGTACTCTTTTTATCCTATTAGCTAGGAATGCAGTTGGGAAGTTGGCTTGAATAAAATGAGACTATCGTTCGCTCAATTCTTGAAGATCCAACTCAATTTAACTTATTGATTTGTTGCTTTTGAGGCTACTTCAAGATGTCTTGATTAGATTACTCTTACATATTTCTCATCAGTTGTCTAATAGATATAGTTAGCTGCTAACACAAACGCTCATGAATATGATATCGTATATTGCAGCTGAAAGACGAGAAGTTAGTTATTTTATTCCGGGATATAATCATTGTAGACAAAATGCTCGAGAAAGGGAAAGGCACCTTACAACTTGGAACAGGCATTTTATGAATGCATAAAATTTAAACGCCTCAACTTTACGTCAGACTAGTCTCCATTCTGAATTTCAATACATCAAGCTGCGTGACAAGGAAAGCTAGAATCATGACTGAAGCTCGTCGCTGATATGAGACTGAATGCAAACACTGGCAAAATTCAACCGATCAAATAAATTAAGCTTGTCCATTTCCTGTCCATTTGCTAATTCAACCAGACAATGATTAAAAACTTCTTTGGTTAATCGTTCGAGTATTAGAGAGTCGATAATTAAAATTAACCAACCAGATTTGCATACCGTTGTCGAGGTGAACAACATTACCGATACACAACAACTAATATACGATGGATGTATTAAAACCACGTCATGTTTTACATCTATATGATTCTAAAGCTATTAAAGAGAACAATTTAAAAAAAAACCTGGAAAACGCCATTCACCTCAACACTACACTGAGAGAACATGTATTAAGAAAGCGATAATAACAAATGAAAACATTAGCTGAGACACTGCAAAGTATTGAAAACTTGGATAATAGAAGAAATGAAAATATCGTCGAGAATTAGCCTTCACTTTTGCACCATGCCTCAGCGCCCAATGAAGCCAAAAATGTTGAGAGTGAGCGGTCAACTTTTTATGGTCTTGCAACATTTGTGATATGACTGCAGCCCTTCGGGAGAACCTTCAATAGATATATGCGTCAATCACCTACTATTGAGAACATTTTGTGAGTGTTTCAAGAAATCAATTGATGTATGAACGATTTTACATGGACGATTGATTCGTTTTGAGAGTTTATGGACGATTGTTTGATGTGTATGATCTGATTAGTTTTCATAACACCCATATGACGTGAAGTTCGCATGCGAAAGTTCAATGCCACATTGAGATTATAAACTAGAGGGTATCATGTGAAGAATACTTCAATGATGCACCCAATCGTCTTCACTGAAGAAGTTTTTCACTTTGAAGTAATATACTCTTAGTAGTCATTGAAAATAGCGAAAAATATGTTACTTTATGAAATTTTTTGACTTCTCTAATGTCGCAGAAATGAGATTGCATTGAAAAATGTTATCCTACGTCACAGGAAGAACACCGCAAGCTACAGTATGCGCTTTTGATTGCACTAATCAGAGCAATTGGATCATTCGTACAGAACTTTTGCGAAAAGTTTGTTTTTCTGGATCTATCAAGCATCAAATATGATCTCTCTGTTGGCGTAGAATTGAAGTATATTAAGCTATCCACAATCCATTCAGAATAAATAATACATCAATTTCTGGCATAATGTTGATTCTTTCCATGAAACGAATCAGTCGCTTCATGTACTAGAATTGCCGAAAATATAGGCACGCAATATACTCATAAAAATCGACAAAAAACCTCATGAAGTTTGTACTAGCAAAATATAAACTCGCAATATACGCAAAAATCATATTGTTGTGAAAAAGCAGAAAATTCAGATTTACTTATCGAGATTTTCTTCCACATAAGCAAGTGATGATTTAAGACCATCGTCATAAAGTTTGCGTAAACTTGTCATAGCACCAATGCCTAAATCTGTTGCCCGTCGTAAATTTGATATTTGATCACCCTATAAAAATTAATGCACTATAATAGGAAAATAAACATATTTTCTATAGTATATAGTAATTAATCTTTAATTTGGGAAACGTTTTTGATATGAACGTCGTTGAAAGTGATCCACATGGAAAGGACGATTTAATTTCGTTTGAATTTTATTGCTAAGAAATGAATAAAATTGAAAGTTGCAAGTTTTGCTGATTGAGCAAAATGGTTTATTATGACATATCCTCCTCTATATTTCGTGAAATATAATGGTAAGTTAAGTCGGAATTTGTGGATAAAAGCACCGCGTCGAGATGTTAACGATATGCGGATAACCTTAAAGAGTTGTAAATAAGTGAGGCAGATAAAAGAGTCTTTGATAAATTCAAAGGATTCAGGAAATTTTAGAAAAATTAGGCAATAAAATTTTCTAGTATTATTAACTAGAATGATCGGCTAAATGCATAGACAATCGTTTGCTCACTAACTTGAAGTGGACAACCAAGTATTGGTACTCCAAATAATAGTATTTCGTTTAAAGTGTTGATACCACCATGAGTGACGAAATAGAGTAGATTTCGATGTGCTGAAATAAGCTCCATTTGAATATTTCCTTACAAGTATGTATTAAAGCAATGGAATTAGACAAAGGGAAAAAATGAATAAAATGCTCCTGATGTGATGGAGCATGAAAAGAAGTTTTATGACGTTAATATTTGTTCTAATTTATGAAAAAGCATTTCCAACTATATAAGTGAAAGGACTTTTTGCACAACAGCAAGTTTTGAAATGAGATTTTTCAAAATATTTTCGAAGGAACGACAGAAAATATTGAAGAAGCAGGTCGCACTAAAACAATATTTCTCAGCACCTTAACTATATAAATATCTAGTCTATACGCCACTATACAGTATAGGATGTGTAACTAGTATTATCGAAAATTGTCGTACTTTCCGCCTTAGTTTACCAACATTCGCTTTCGAGGCTATTAAATGCTATTGAAGAAAAGTTGTTTGTACCGAGAAGAATCTTAAGCGGAACCCACTGCACAGCAATGACATTAGAAGGCAATTTCGTCCCATTTTGCAGTGTTGATGGAAAGCTATTAGTGTGCCATATGACCGTATAATTGAGAGTACCCAACGTCTGTAGGAATCTTTCCAAGAGTTTCGGCGGCATAAATTCAGCCTGAATGAATTTCATCATAAAAACATGAAGAATGGCGTCCATTGCAAAAAGTAGACAAACTTATAATTGATATTTTTCCTTGAAAGAATGAAATGACGAAAGTGAGCATTTTTGAGTGAATCTCATACTGTCACTTTAAAAAGATCTATTCGATTCGAATCTGCAGCTATTCAACCTTTTATGATTTTTGCCTCGACCAGCCGCCTCCTATTTCTATCTTGCTCTTTCCGCAAGCAAATCTACCACCTCTACAATGCAAGCCATTCATTTATTCAACTCATAATTTGTCCTCTCACATGTGTTAATTGAATTTGGTATTTATTATGCCACTCATAAAGATCAATGACATCCACAATGAATTTGGTGATCACTATGCCATCGATATTGATCAACGACCTGCCATACATACGATTTGCGCTCGCGAACCCTCTATATATCTTCGACGAGCGCAGATTCCCTGCGTATCAACAATCTCCTGTATGTGGCAACTGGAGAATATGCATGCTCCTCTCTTCGAGTAACCTTAGTATTGCGTGCTAACGCATATGTGCGAGGAAGATTGAGTTCAACAGAGAACACCTATATGCCCAGTTCCATTATATCTGTATGCCAACATCCGTGCCCCTTTAATACGCTCAAAGCTTGGAATCATGAGCGAAAGCCGAATTATATCGGATCATTTGGTGGTCCAAGAGGATTTTTTGTTGCATACGATCGCATTCTCAATGAGTATGAAAAACTGAAATTATGCAAATCGAGTCTGTAATCAAATCGATGACCAAAAAGGAATTTTCAACTGACTCGTTTCTATAAGAAAATGTATTAAAAAATACTGACTCATAAATTTTTCAGCAATGTGTAAATATTATTGACAAGTTTCAATTGAATTTTACTCGATTATAAGATGTATTATCAAGCAGTATGTTAGGTTGTTGAGGATTGCATATGTTGGATTATGAGAAAAAACCAAGGAACAGAAACAGCCTACTTGAACAAGGCTTCCAAAACTGATCACTATGAATTTGTTTTCTTCCAACGAATTGAAGTCGATAGTAGGGAATTCTTGTTGTATTTGTTGAAATCGTCGTATTGCATTTAAGTCATCGCTCGAAAGTGTCATAGTAGTATTCTTTGCTGGCGTATGTCTTGAACAAGTATAATAGTTGCTCGATCTGATCGCAGACACATTGTACGAGGAAATACACATACCACTCGAAATGTCATCTAATAAAAAGCTTCAATTATATTCTTAGGCATCTGGATAAACTTTCATCCGTAAGTTACACTTAGTCATGGTCTATTACTACTAATGCCTATTTTTGTACGTATCGGTCATTATATAATTTTGTCAGTACACAACAAACCTATGCTATTTACAGCTTTTCCGACTAATCTTTGAGCGTACCCCCCTCCTCTCCCTCGCCCTCGATTGCATTAAAATTGATCGAAACGCAACTGTCTGGTTGAAGATAGTCTGGAGCTCAGAGATAATAGCAGGCGAATAAAAATCAGCGGCCGAATAAGAAAAGGCAAGAAAATATGAAAACATGAGAGTAGGCGCGACATGTGAGTGTGCTCGCTTCGCAATCATCTCCTCGTCCGTTTAATGCAAAGAGGAGACAAATAAAGGTTAACTGTTTGATAAGTCATTGGGTAGATACAGGCGAGATATGTCGAATCCTCTGATAAAGCAAACCATTATTTGGGGCGACACGTGATTGGGAGCTTTCAGGGTAAAAAAAAGGAACAACGTTTCAGAAAATCTGACTGGAGAAATCGACGATTGCCTTAATCAAGCAACTTGAAACTATTTATATCCTGAAGCATTTTTCGAACAAAGATTCATTGCTGATTGAAATATAGCAAACCACAGGACATGAGATCATTCCATGGCCGAGATTCCACCTAAAGGGAACTAGTGCAGGAGAAAGAGGACGGGAAAGGAGATGACGGTATGAGAAACGGTGAGGAAAAGAAATTTGTAGATAGGCTTTAAAAAAGTGAGAAAATGAGCTAATTGAGTGGCATGGATTTATATGAGCCATAATTCGGTATGGATTTATTTAAACTCCCGTCTTTGAGACGCACGAGCGTCTAGTTTTTTCTGAGAGTTGTCGAGGTTTTTTGACGCTGTAGCTCAATACGCATACACCTATATCTCAAAAGTTCTTTAAAATATTTACTTCCTCCCTCGATCAATAACCCATTCCGCACCTTAATTGTACTTTGCTCACGGAAGAAGCATTAGTCATAACGTAGTCTTAAGAAAACAGCAAAAAGTGTGTAACATTGGTCCGTGTGGTTTTTATGCGGGAAAAGAGGCGCAGTTTAGCTACCTTGTATTGTCACCCAATGTTCAAAAGAAGCTTCAAAAATCAGCTATCATATAAAACGTCATTCAAGCGCAGTTCTAAGAGCACCGGGATAAAGGTGTGTTCGTAGGCAGAATCCCAGACATACGCTTTTAACAACTCGATACATCCCGAATGATAGCCAACGAAACCAGCAGTCGACCACTGCTATAGTTCTCCCTTATGCCTCTAAGCACAACTTGTGAATGCTCGATCTTAGCGCATGAAGCGAACCGTACTTTGGTCACTTATCTGGACTGGTATTTTGGCTGCGGAATATGGACTCTCATTGAATCACTACGATTGCCATTAAAGAGGGTCTTGATTGCCTCAGTTACATGAAACTTGAAGCTACATGAAAAGGGCTTACGCATTTTGATTCACCAACATTGAAGAATAAAGATGGCCGAGCGGGAAGATTTTAAATGAGGTTAGCGCAATAGCATGAACATACCGGAGAATTCGTAGCAATCGATCGCAAAACAGCAAATGTGACTAGTTTTTTCTGAAAAACATTAAGCCAATGGTAGCCCAAGTACATTGCTGTTCAAAAATCTAAAGTGCCTCAACCTTCGGAGAGCCCATTAAGAGAACTTTTGATTTAAATCAAAAACTGAAAGCAAATCAGAAATCAAGCCTACCGTTGAGCGAAGAATGGTTGAAAACAGGACTGCTCAATAAAGCATCGCCACAAAAAATGTCTTTCACATGCGGGTGCTGCATTTCTAACGGTTCCGTGATCCTTGCGATACGATATTCGCTCTTTGGTCTAAAAAGGAAAAATTATGGCAAATACGGTATAATAGCAGGTTGTGGTTATATAATAGCAAATACGGTATAATAGCAGGTTGTGGTTATATAATAGCAAATACGGTATAATAGCAGGTTCATATTAATATGAGGCAGTGCAACGAGAGATATGCCACAATGCTAAGTGGTATTGGTGCACGCTGTTTCGCAAATGACAATCAGGCTCTGGATTTGCAACCTTGATGATCGAGAGAACATCAAAGTGTTGTAACATGTTGTTAGGAGATGAGTGCAAACCCGCAACCTTCTTCTTGTATGGCGAATGTTGTAACTGACGATAACATCGAAACCCTATTTTCCGCAAAAAGAAAAACAGAAAGAAGTCGGCACAGTAGGAAAAATAAATTGAATAGGTCGAAGCGCTCGTCGTGAGAAATTTCTCTTACACCGAAATGAGCAGACCCGTTTGCGCTGGGTGTGTCACACGTTCACTACGCTATACACAAGTATAGCGTAGTGCGCGAAGAAGTGCTTTCAAAATCCCGGAAAGAATTTCGCAGGTATAGAGAATGCTTGCTGAACAGACAATAATTTCCTCCCGAGATGCCTTCTAACTGTTTTGGTGGCAAAACCGGCAATCCACGAAAATATTATAGCCTCCTCGTTATGCACCGAACCATGTACACCAGTGCGTCAAGCAAATAATCAACTTCTCGCTCTCAAGCACTGACGTTTTCGATGTAGGTCACGAATGGTCTCATGGTGTCAAGAACAGGTAATCTACTCCCGTCGTGAGCGTAATGAATGTCACGCGAAGCCAGCCACTCAAAACCGTGTTAAAATTCGTCCATCCGGAGCTGAGATATTTTCTTCGACAGTTTATACTGTGCGTAGCATGACGTGCGGCGATGCCGTGCGCACATACTCAGTCTGCGCTGCAACGCAGAATTATTTTCACTTCACTCGTATTATGCTGCCTATAATATTCAAAAACATGCAAACTAAGCTCTCATTGCGAGTGATATAGCCCAGCGAGTCTCTGCCTCCTCTTAATTACGGATATTTGCCTGAAACATAACGAACAGAGAGAATATGCATACTTTGATGATCAGCTCATCAAGTTCTATCGTGTGAAACCGAAATCATCGGAATAGGAGACAAAAACCATTTTTCGTCGCCTATTTCTGCTCGGGCGGTAATCCATATACCATCCGAGAGGTCTTGGCAAGCTGATCACAAATCAAAGAACCGTTTCACATGTGATCCCCAAAATCTCAAAACTCGAGATTTCAGAAATTCTAGCCGGTCGGTTCGGTTTTCAATTAATTTCTGGAAATGCAACAAACTATACATCGTTCGATAGAACCTTCGAAGTTGCATTGAAGAATGCAAGTGGTAGCTCCACTAGTCTAACAGCTGCCGAGAAAAAAATTCGCCAATATCAATTACGGTACATTTATATAGAAACTCCAACATTCGTGCGCTCATAATTTCCTCATTTTCATCTATAACCGCAAGCAGTGCTAACATTTGTAATCAGCGCGTCAAGCTTTATCGTTTCATACCAAATTCATCAAAATCGGACACTAAAATTTTTTTCCAAAGTTTTCCTGTACTACACTCTGAGGATCGAAAAAATACAATTTTTGGGATTTTTTTCTCGGCTCCGGTTTGGCCGTAGGTGGTCGCCTACACATCTTTTGAGAGGTCTCGCCGGTCTCGCCGAGCTAATGAGAAATCTGGAGGCTGTTTTTGTCCATATCGAATACCAGCTGAGAATCAGAATCACTAAAATTTAAAAAACCGAAATTTCTGGAATTCTACTCGGTCGAATCGGTTTTCAACTTTTGCTTCGAAATATAATAAACTATATATCATTTGATAGAACATTCTAAGTTGTATTGAAAGAAAGAAACCATAACTCTATAGGCCTAACCGTTGCCGAGAAAAAATTCCGAAATCTCAATCACAGTACATTTCTAAGGAATGTGAAACATCCCAGCAGCAACAGTTTTCTCATTTTCACGGAAAACTGCAAACAATGCGAGTGCTTGTAATCAGCTCATCGAGTTCTATCGTTTATATATATATAATTACTGATTCGTGGTTTACGAGATTACGGGATCATTCGCTGCGGTCATTCAAATTCCAAACGAAAAAGCGTTAAAGCAACTTTTATCGCAACGACGCCGCATGGGAAATCCACAGCATCAGCAATTGCATGATATATTCACTGACTCAGCCCACAGCTTCGTTTTGAGTATTTTTATGCGATAGTCTACACGCCTTTTCTCGCTGGCATCTTTGTGCAGAATGACCGATTCACTTAGGCGAAACTCATCGTAGTGATGTTTTCCATGACCATGCAAGCTCCTAACGATCTTTGCACTCCATAGTTCCATCATAGGCTTAAGTTTCATCAGGGTTTGTTTTTATGATGAGACAAAAGGGTGGATTGAAACCATCGCTTAATAACCCTCAGCAATTGTTATGCGTCAGTACACGTACCAATTTCACGTATTGGAAACACCGTAAGGTGCATTTAAGAAAGTAAATATTTGAACAGCAATTACCGACAATTGGAGCAACCAAAAAACTTTATGCGATTGTTTATTGGCCGAATGTTGTCGAAAAGTAGCTCAGAACGTGCCGCATAAAATAGGTGCGAGGATTCGATTCGATTCAAGTCCATCTGCAATGGTTGGTGAGCTGTTATGAATCGGTTCGATCATGGCGAATGATAACCGGAAGTTCTGATGAGTGTCGCTCGCCATTACACTCACTTCACTTCGAAATCGGTCGTTTTCATACTACTGCTTTTTACTCCATCATAAAATATTTTGAAAGGCAAATCGAGGGAAGTATATGCAGGGGCAACAATATGTGTGCTATAGAAAAGAACACTTCGTCGCTTATAGCATGCACAAGATTTCATATATAGGAGATACGGTACATGGAGTACGTGTAGCATGTGCAACACATACAGTACAAAAGTAAGAATTTGTACATATTTCTGGGGATTATTTATTTATTCTGATTTATTTATTTATGCCTCTCTTGTGCAAATCCCCTCCCCCGTCTTGGAAGTACATGGCCGTTTTTCTTTTGCTAAAGAGGCCACCATCTACCTAATCAGAAATGCATCGACCGTTATTCTGACGTCCTCCGTTTGTAAGGTTTTCGAAGTAATCGTCAAAAGTGCATTAATGGATGACTTTATGCTGATCAGCCTTTTGATTCATTGTTCAATTCGTCTTCCTTCATGTTCGATTCACGATGTAGCGACTTATTTCGTGCATATATATATATATATATATATATATATATGTATATATATATATATATATATATATATATATATATATATACTGCTTCTACTATGAAAAACGTGGTAGCAGTACTGCTAGGCAAATGTCACGAAGCAGGCAAAGTGTTCGTGTCTATAGTAGACATTACATATACCTCTAGTTATTGCCTTTGAATATTTATCCCCGATTAGTCGTCTTCTACACTTTGGCCGCTAGTGTAAAAGGCACCACCATAGCCAATCGAATAGATTACACTTCATGTTTGATAATGAGCCCCGATGCAACTTAAAAACTCAATTTGCTCTGCTTAGGTGCTTTATTCCTATTCTATGAAAAGAATCTCCCTCGGCCTATCATCGCAAAGAGCAGCTTCTTTAAGTGACACCATCAATAGAATTAAGGATTGCTAAAGAACAGCTACAGGTTCACATTCAAATGACTAGGTTGACTTTTACTTCAATCAGGATTTTATGCGCGAGAATAGAACGCTTCGTAACTTTGCAAACCTAAACACCATTAATGAAAGGAACGGGAGATATAAGTGGATTAAACAAAAAAAGGAAAATCACGCACCTTTGGATATCCGTGTTCCTCAAAAACCTTTCGATTGTAATCATGTGGACAATACGAGTCATAACGAGGAAAAAATGAAATATACTGTTGGCCACTCTTTCAAGGAAGCTCATCCTGAGACCTGAAAGTGTCGGCATTACAGAAAGGCGAAATAGAGGCTCATGATGTCGTAAATTCTTTTCTCATGTCATTACCTCATTGCAATAGATTCTGAATCATTCGTTTCACTGTACGATCTTGTAGGCACTGTTTAGCTGATCTGTCCATTTCTATTCTAGGTTAGAAATTCAAAAATGAAGTATTCATTACCCTTTGTATAAATAATTCAGCATTTTAAACTATATGCCAATTGCATCCCCCATTTATACCAATAGTAGTAGTAAAAGAAACTAGAAAACGCTACATATGAGCTCTTTTCAAAGGCATATTTGGAAATCCATCAATTCTTAAGCTAAAAACGATATTATTTGACTCATTCTAAACATTACAGAATAATGTTCTGGCTAGAGGTGAGGCAGATGTTTTCACAGGACTCAAAAAGGTGAGAGATAGGGCACTTGAGGAAACTGTCAAAAGCTATAGAAGCACCGAATGTGAAAAGACATATGGCGAAAGTGTGCTAATCCCTAAAAAGATTCGTTAACGTATCACAACCCGCAAAATGATTGGAGCCGTAATTACCCTTGCAGAACTTAGGCAGGCAAATAAGTTCAGTTTCATACGCACGCATCCTCTTTTTGTTTTCTATAGATGCCATAGGCAAAGACTTAGCAAGCTCAATTTGCTCAACTCCTCCCTAACATTTCTTCGGTGTAGTATTCGCTGTGAGGAATTCAGAAAATACTGTTGGATTAAGAAAGTACACTCAATTATCAATTAATATATCCCCCACTGTGCCTTGTTTTCATGGTCAATTCTACGTGTTTGTGGACAAAAGATCCTCACTTCTTTCACCTATTCTTATAACCTAGCAGTTGCAATGCACAATATGACGGAGCCCTATCCACACGTTGTGCGTATATCGGTTTTATTTAAAAACAACAACATACATGAGTAAGGAGAGCTGGTTTTTGCAGTCGATGAAGGGTTAGCTGGTACATTTAGACTCGTAATATATGCATCCGCCATGGGCCAGTTGGAAAATTGAATAGTTGTTGCGTTCAGCAGTGAAGCAAGTGCCGTGAAGCATTCCTACAAAGGAACTCGCTCACTTAGAGGCGTCTCTTGCCTAAAATTTGGGGCATCAGAAACTATTCCTAGCGCCAACTGGCGAGTCATTCAGCTAAAAGTGCTGAATTCATAGGGAAGAGTTGATACACTAGGAGCACTTCTGATGTTTCATTTGTGCATATAATATGGAAGTGATTGCTTATGCTCCAATTTTAAGCGTTATCTTCATGCTAGCAGCCATTGAATGAAGCTTGTAAAACGAAAAGATGAATGCGAATGCGACTAATTTTCATGGCAATGAAAGTTGATTTGCCCGCATAAAAAACTATTGTGAACGTGTATCTATTTTCAATTAGGAAATAGAGATTGTGAAAAATTTTGTTAATGAGGTTTGCAGTTTTTTGCCCACTACGATAACGCGTCTAATAAGCTAAGCGATTGCATCAATACTGAATCAAAAAAAACAATCGAGCTCTTATGTTGCACAAGAACAATAGCGTAACAGGTTTAATTTTCAAAATTTATGCCGTCATTACGCATTAGGAAGTTCAAAAGATAAGCATGAATGGTCCTTCGATTGCGGATATGACGTCATCCCATATGTGCATAACATCCTCTTAAAGTTTATCACCATAGGTTTGTTGGTTCAGAAATGCGGACCGTTTTGGTAAAATGAATAGCAATCTAACGGCGTTTAATTATGCAAATGCATTTCCTTCTCAAATAGCAGATAATAGTGCATCAATTGTTTAAAACAGATTGTAAAAAATCGCGGAATATGAAACTATGAAAGCAATAAGCATATGCTAGGATGTTAAGCCGCTAACAATATACGATTTCGATAATCGGCGTATTACGTAACACAACACTATCTCACTACAGAAAATGATTGGCTTCATTTAGTGCCAACGTTTCAATTTGGTATTCTTTCATCTTCGCGATATTTTCCGTTCGTTTTTTCTTCAAATTAAATTTTGTTGAAAGCTTTTATTGTCGCATATGATTATGCCGACATCGCTATGAAGGATTTAAATTTTGATGAGTTCATAGTTTCCAACTCTCTAGTCTTTAACGTTTTGAGAACAATGCGACATTTCCTTTAATAAGCGGAAGAGTGTGGCAGTAAGGTAAGTAGGATAGGGGCTGTATTATTTAACCGGAGGGAAGAGTTCGGCACTCTAAAAGTCTAAAACAATCACTAAAAGCTGTCGCAACGACCATTCTGCGAACGCAACCTTTTACAAACTATGAACAAGAAAAATGCACCTTCTGACATCATTTACCGATGGTAAAGCAATTTTGTATTGTGAATTCTATGTTAAGGCTTAGGTAATTTGCAGCGTAGGAGTTGTATTACGGAATCCATTGGGAACGTGAGTTGAAGCTAGGAATTAGGATCAGCGTGCACTTAGGATAACGGATTTCATAACTTGAGCTTGTGTATCTCGCTAGTTAAATCCACTTGGCCAATAGACAAAACGGCGCGCACAAACGACACTAGCAAAGGCAAGATGAGCCGGGACAGCGCACTGACTGCAGCATGCTGGACCTCCCAAAAGGCGTTCATGGTACAAAAGATTTCAGCTAAGGAAAAGATCACAGGAGTTGTTGAATGGGGGATAGGGTGGATAGGTTGATAAGAGGACTTTATTTGATTGATTGCTTCTTTGTTCTGGTTCATCTGCATACTGAAAAAAGTTCAGAGCTTACTTGAAGTAAATGATCCACAATAACGATATCAAAATTTTGATGCATCATAGCAGCAAATCGCTTCGAATGAAGCATCTCTGCGCAAAATGGATGCGTTCTTCGGAGAACGTGAAGGAAAAATATGATTGATCGAATATCCCATGGACGATGCCAATTCACTGGCATATATGACTCCCATACCAAATTATGACCATATTGCAGTGCTCGATGACCTTAAAATAGCATTTCGATTAAAGGACAACTCGAGAACATCTTTCTCATTTTCATCCCCCCAAAGTTTGTTTTTGCTGAGTTTCTTCCATTATACAGTCGTGAACCTCCTTTATACTCCCATGCGCATAAAATAAATTAGCATTTTGTTCGTGGATCATTACTAATGCAAGAGGTCTCTGAACACTATTATCGGCTGCTTTACTGGAGCGTAATAAAACCGAACCATCCTTCTTCCTCCATAGCTATCCGCTCATATAATATCTAGTTGAGTCTTACAGGGCAGCAGGCCACTGATCTGGAAGGAACAATTAAGGAAGGGCAGCAGGGACCCTTGTTTGAAATGTACGCACGCACATGTGCGCAAGCGAACAAACGTCTACGCATATAGACGATGAAAAAATCCTCAACAGCAGCCGATGAAAACATGTGGGCTACGGGAAAGGAATTCTTTCGATGGAGAAGCGCTGCGATCCTGGAACAACAGCTTTTATAGCCAGTTGCATATTCACTGGGAACTTGCCGACATTTTGAGTCAGGTCGTGCAGCTTCATTTTTCCAGAATGAAGTGCAAGGTAAAAAGAAGCCGTTGACGTATGGACTTCAGAAGTAGATGTCCACTAAAAACAACCTTACCTTCTTCGTCGACGCGATGGAGCAATAGAGATGTCCATGTGCTCGGCAGTTTGATAGGACCGAAACCAAATTCATACATATATACTTGAACCCATGAAACGTTTGCACCTTAAGGCGTCATTTATTACATCAACTCCTCTTGTTAATAGATGCATCACAAAAAATACTACCACCCAAGACTGACATTGCTTAATGTGTCTCAACAGTTTTTTTAAATATTTACCATTTCGCTACAGCAAACGGTTTGCTGCATTCAACAGCACCATTAATGATGGATCGTTGGCGTTCCATTCAACTAAAACAACTAGCCTGGGAATTCTTTGCCAATCTCGCGCATCATCACATCATGACTATAGCATCCGCTCGATGGAAAGAGTGCAACGCGTTGTGCAGTGATAGTCTTGATATGCATACATATCGTCACCAATAAAACATTACGAATCCATAGCCATCGAAAATTAGTCAAAGAAAATTCAATCGACATAACGTGGAGTGCAAATATTTATCAATTGTGCGCAGGCTTATGCGGCTTTTTGATAATTTACTTGGAGGAGAATACCACGGGAATATAGTCAAAATGTACCACGGAATTTATAATTTAATGAGCCTGGAACTAAAAGTTTTACGAATATTGAAAGCATGAAGATAACGCAGACATGACGACGTGCCGCGTCTCTATGTCTTGAATGCATTTGATTTGCATCAAACCAATTTCTCATCGGTTTTAAGCAATAATCGACAGCCTCCTAGATGAATGTAACTTAGAGTTTGATTTCTTTTTTTGTAAGTAAATTCTCCTCTACGTTTTCTTTCTACCGTATAATATAGCAACATTACTCCGTTTGTGATATTGGATTTGAAAACAATACTTCATAGAACGTCTTCGAGGGCATTATTATTGAAAGTGGGAACATAGAGGCCCAAGCAGTGCTCGTGTTTACTTCTGTTGGGAGCAGCCATCCTTTAAATTACAATTAAGCCAAAAAGCAACGGAGGTGCAAACCTTTAACGACACATAATTAAAACAACAATATCATCGTTTTGAAAAATTTTCGACTGAAATTCACTTCACATGCGTTGCATTGAGATAAAATTGACTGCTTCGAACATCTCCTCAGCGTCACATAGTCATTACCTACCACTGTGGATGACAAACTGAAGGTGAATCGATCGTGACAGCCGCAGCATCGTCAACGAATAGACTCAACGAAAAGCCAAATATGACATCAACAACGCTACTTGAGAGAACAGCGCACCGGTCAGCTCGACCGACAATCAAAAAATTGAAAGAAACGCTTCGCATGGGAATGCGCTCATATAGAACAGATGAAAACGAGCCAGCAGGTAGCTTAAAGAAAGCTGAGAAATCCTATCTCTATCAATGTGAAGTGATTCGGCAAAAAAACTCTTACGAGTATCGAAAACAGCTTCGCAAATTCTTCAAATTAGCAGTTTTTTTTTATCATAAGGAGCTGAAAATACCGAGAAAACTTTTCACACATTGCGCACAGAGGCTTTCGAAGCTTTCGCATGGAATTTGTTCATGGAATGCGAAGAATCAAAAGTAGTGGCGGATGTCATCTGCTCTATTGCACCTTTGCGTTAATTTTTTGATGAATTTATGCTCTTTGCTAGATGAATCTCATTGCATTGATAAGGTGTGACGTGGTTTGGCTAACTGCGGAAGTTTTAGGGCCACTAAAGCGCTTAAAATTCATGCGATTATTTCAGTTATTTCACTGCTCAGTTTGTAGTATGCGGTTATTGATTATGATCCTGAGTCCTGTCCACAAGTTTCCATATCCTTATGAGGCCTTCTTCTGTTAAAACCCTTCCATAGTTACAGTGAACAGTCGAGCCAAAATTAAGGATTGTCAGTTTTCTACTGGCAACCACGTTGCGAGTTCTTACAGCCTCTAAAAATTTGGAGCAATGCCCATTTCATGGAACATATGGAAAATTTCTAAAAAATTAGTTAGCACGCGTAATCTGAGGATCCGAGCTATGTTATGCGCCACGTATCGATCCCCAACAATTGACTCTTTTTGGACGGTGATTTTTCTTTGCCGAGGATTCAGTGCGAGATGCCAAATGTTACCCTCTAGCTAAGAATGAAAAGAACCATATGTTGAACTCTCTGAAAAGGTCGACTGATAGAAACATCAAAATGGGACGATCGTGGAAGTTCTTTTTTTTCGTGGAAGTTTTCAGTGGAAGAATATTAGAGCTGTTTGCTCAGATAGTTCAGTTAGCTGGTCAAGGTTGTGCTCAAACTTGTAGCACGTTGAAGGCGATCAGGTGAAAATCGTAATGAAATTACTGGCCGAACAAGAATTATTATAAGAATATTGTGGAGTCGAGAAATCCCATGCACTTTTTTGAAGAGCAGCGAAAATGCCCGCATTAAATTCTTCCCAACGACTCTATGAAGAAGATGGGCATTCCGACCGATTGAATGCCTTGCATTTTGCTCAATAACATAAGCAATGTTGTCTCGTCTCACCACTCGTCACTTTCAGAAGCGCTCATGCCTTCTTTATCGTTGGAATTCCCCGAAAGAAAAAGCTTCTAGTGGATTTCGAACAGGATTTCCGCATATCAACTTGTTGCCTACTATCATCGTTCATAGCTCCACGTTCTTCAATAATTTGGTGGGTTAATTTTATTGTGCAAGAGTTAAGCGATCCTTTAACTTCTGGAATAAGGCATTTCAGTCCAAAAGTTTTTTTCGACCTACGGTGATTTTCAGTTCTTTCGAAATTGTCACACAGAAGTACTTTCCACGGGTGTTGTGTTTGTTAGCCAAGGATTAGAACGTTGTTTTTGGAACAGTGGTGAAACTAATGCAGGCAGATTCTCAGTAGACAAAAGTTGGGCGTTTTTAACGAGTCCAGTCATGCAAAGAGTACCCGCAACGTGCGGACTGAAAGTGCTGCTAATGATGCTTTCACACGACTACAATGAGCACCTCCTAACAGGAATTTTTTTTTTTGACTTGTAGCCAACATAATGCTTGTCGTTAATTGACTTATGAATTCGGCTGCGAACTCCAGGTTAATCACTAAATTAGTAAACAGCATAACATAGAGAACAACGTCAGAGGTACAGGAAATTGTTATATTAGGGTCTAGATCATTTATGACGACGAGGAATGATAGGAGGATGTTTGGAAACGCAATTGACACTGTCACAGTAATCACTTTATATCTGGTTCAAATGAGGCAGAGAAGAAACGCGCTGTATATGCGACAAACGATGGTGTTTTAATCCCTGAGCGGAACGAATAACGAAGGAAGTATTCAGGATTAGTGGTTACGGAAAAGTGAGTTGCGCGAAGATATCAAGAAATAAGGCACACCAGAAAAACTTGTTAAAGAAAAGAAACACATGCAGCCAGCGACGATTTAATTTCTCTAGACGTATGGAGGAGAGCACATCAAAAATATCGCAATTAACCCCTCTTTATATCATAGCTGTGTAGGCGAACGCCACATTAAAAAAATTGCGGTAGTGGGAGCAATGAGCGCAAAATGTTGACAAGATGTTTTGCCTCGTTTGTGTTTTCATTGGGGTATCGTTGTCTATCACTCTTCACATTTCTATAAAGTTTACACTCACTACGAAAATGAAAGACTTCAAATTTGATGACGCATTCTTTCACATTGACGAATTGTTTCTGCCAACTCAAGAACGCTGCTGATGTTTCACACATTTTCGTCGATACGTCTTTGCTAGCGAGCGATACTGTGGAAGCAACGGGTAGCCGCAACCTAATAAAAAAATAAGTGGAAGCAAGTTGCATCGATCTGCCTCAAAATTCAACAAACATTGCCGTTTTAGCAACTCGTTTAGTCAGTTCATGTGAATGCGTGTGGAATTTTTGGAACTTTTGATGAAAGCTAGGTAACGAGACCAAAAGTCACAACTTGCTGATTGCCGGCATTATATCTTCACCAAAAATCATGGGAATGAGAACTTTGGTCTGCGAAGCCACAGTAAGAACAATGGGCAACTTCCGGCAAATCACTGATACGTTGAAAATGACGCCCTCGAGATGATGCTGCTATACTTTAGGCGTCATTTTCAGATTTTTATCACGTTGTTTAATTTGGTTACTCGCTCATAAGAAGTGAGTATTACGTTTTACTTGCACGCAATAATTCTGAGATGTTCATCTCTAAATAAGCAATTTTCAAATAATGTCGAAGCAACTGATAAGTCGAATGCACTAATTTTCATCCCAGCGGTTGTTGATTTCTCAGCTAAATGCATTTACATAAATATCCCGCTGAACAAACTCGATTATCGCAACAATAAAATCGATATGTGACAAGCACGAAGTGTGCGAAAGGGTTCGGCCATGTGATGTCGATGTTTGATACGCCAAATTTTAAACCGTAACAGCCATCTCTACTTAGCAAGAAAAAAACATTACAAATACCGCTGTTAGGGATGACCTTCAAAAGCAAAAAAAAAGAAGTCAACGTGCGTCAAACAAAAGCGCAAAAAGGATCTGGTATGAAAAACTCCAGCAATCTTTGGCATTGACATATCACGGCATAATGTACCTCCGTTCCCCAACCGCTCCCAACCCCTTCTCTCTCCTCCAGCCAAACCAAACAAGTAGCTAACAATGTTAGAATCGAGCCACTTAATATTGAATTGTTGCAAACGTGTAATATACGGTCTACTGAATGCTTTTCTACAAGAACATCCACACCCCAATTTTGTAAGTGTGTTATCGTCTGAAAAGCATTTACTATTGAAAAAATAAAAGCGAATATCGGCGTAAGATCGACCTAGGGTCTTCATGACGGATAATAATATTTTAGGAAGAATCATACAAGAGTTAGCATGATAGGGAAAGTGTGACCAAGCAACGAGCAGAAGAATCAGTGGCCCTGTCAGCAGAAAGGGAATCCGTGAAGGGAAACACACTTATCACAATTACCACTTATCGCGAACCCAAAGCCTTTGGCAAAAGTGCTTTTTTTATCGAGGGGCACAATTTTACGAGGAATTCGAGATCACTTCATTTTTCGTTTCCATTAGCAGTCTTGCATTTTCAGCGCGATTTCCACATATGTGCATCCGTAAAAGCACTCCAGCTGGAAGAGCGATAGAGGAGATCGTAGCTGCGTGTCACGATGCTTCCGGGACATGGAAAAGTAGAATCTGTGGCCCGGCCAGGCAAGCGAAGAATCCGTGGTCATCGTCGCACAAAAGGGAATCCTTTGCTGCCGCTTCCGTCGCCCTGTATGAGCAGTTACTCTTCTATTTGATTTCCTTGTTTTACCTATGTGCAAGCAGTAACTTGTAGTTCTGCTGTACTGACAAGTGCCTGCGCGCATTTTACTTTTGACTGTTCAAAATTTAGATGCTTTTTTTGGTGAACAAGCGTATTTTGGGTCTTCAGGTCGTGCTGGACTTTTTTTTTTGTGCAGACGTGTGTGCAGTGAGGGTTTTCCAAATTTTCAACAACAACATGATATTTTCTTGTGCGCACATGCGAGCCGTGGCAGTCTCGCCCATGATTAGGACAACATTTGGTACTTTGTCGTGCCTTGGGTGTGCCATGGTTGCGCCTATTTCTTTTGTAGAATTTTATCTATTCTTCTTCCTGCAGTTTCGATGCGATTTTCCAACCCGTTTCGTTCTTGTTTGGTTTTAACCAATGGCCTTATTTGCGGATGGTATTGTCCACATCGAACTTGCGATCTTCTTAAATATCGAGCGATGACACATTCGATGACAGCAACATCGAATCGTTAATTTCATCCAGTGTGCCATGGAAATCGTCATTGCTGCTGTCAAAACACCGTCCTTCAGAAAGTCTGCGGAAAGTATGTTCCGAGCGATTTCATCACTTCACACCATTGTTTTGATTATTAAGTCTAACTTGATTCAAATATGCATTGCCTACCGCCTCGGTTTCCCGCGTTCTCCTCCTCACGGTTTCTCTCCGGGGGTAAAGTGGTTCGCAAAACCACCAACGAAGCAGCCTGATTCTTCTGTTTCCTCTCGAGGCATATGAAGGAAGAACAGTCTCAGATGTTCTTAGGAAATGAAACCGCAGGCGTTATAGATAGTATCGTAAAATCATATCACGCAGTCGAGACATCAAATTAGCGGTGAACTTTCCCAGAAAGCGCATTTGTAAAACTCCGATTGCTACTTCATGCCTCCATCCACGGCGCTCTGATGATCTGGTTGGGGGACAACTCCTTATGAGTATTTTATCAATGATGAGTCTTGCGTTAGTAGTTTAAGATATTCATGGTCTTGAGAAGCAAATAAACTAAGCGACTGAGGTGAACGCAAGATTGCTCAGGTATCCGTGTAACATTAATTGACAGTAGGCAGAATGCATATATTCTTTTCCGCAACGACGTGAATAGCGGTGGAAATAATCAGACTCCGTGAGGCCATGAATGGTTTGGAGGAGCGGAGTGAGAGCGGTAGTATCTCATAAAAACGACACAAAAAGAAGCTCACTTGGCCATTTTCTTTTTGTACCGTATTCTGCACAGAGGCAATGCATCGCCATGGGACCACTGAAGGAGCGAGAACTCAGTTATACATGTAGGGTATCGCGCTAAGCCAACCCAAGATATCTACGTGTGATCTATCATTGCAGTGATCACGTTTGCCCTCATAGTCGATTCTCTTTGAGTGTTCTTGGCATAATGCCATTGATCTAATATTGTGCTCTTAGCGATATCCGAGGCCTATAAAAGGCTGCTCTCAGCGCGACAGAGTCAGTCTGCTTCTTCTGTCCGTCTTCTCCACTCGTTAGCTTTCGCCAATACGCTTCGCATTGTCCCATTTAGCTCTCGTTGTTATATATTCGTCTTGGGAGCAGTTATATTCCCCAATAAAGCGTTTCTACTATCTCCGCGTGCTGTACATTCCACTTCGGCCTCCCTCTTCAGCATTGTCGCTGCGACACAGCAAATTGGTGTTCAGATACAACAATATACAAGCACAATTCTTTTCTTCACGGCTACGGAGGTCGACTGGAAACGAAATGGATAAGGTCATTGATTCACGTACCTTCGTGACCGACCAAATTGTCGAGTCAATGAAAACTCTTAGCATCTGAAGAATCAACATATGCGGAGGAATAAAAAGAAAGAGAACAGCGCGCCGAATGTTCGGGCATCGTACAGTGGAAGAGATTTCAAGCAGAACATTCAAGCACAGACCTGTTCTTTGAACTAGATCGGCGAGTGAACCTAAAGGTAGCGGAATACAAACAGGAATGAAAGACGATGACTTGAAAATAGGTCGGATAGTACATTCATCCGATACAGCGCCATATGGCCAACATCCGCGTTATGTGATCGGATAGTACATTGATCCGACATAGGACCACACACCTGATTTCATTTCTTCCTTGAAAGGTGAAAGCCGGTGTAGAAACACGTAGGTGTGAACTATATTCGGAACCGAGCTAAACCGAGCGATACCAAACCAATCCCACAAACCATCAGTAACTGAGTACAATGCACACAATGTCAAATGGGTTCGAATACGCCGTACAAACACGCAGCCGTACAAGCAGAGAAAGCGCGCAATATGATAGGGCAGAGAAGAACATATATCACTGGGCTCGCTGTGTGCAAGGAAGTCTCTGCGTTGTCGTTTACAATAACACGCACAGGAGGGGATTTGCAGTGTGGTCGTTCCACATAACACCGATGTCTGATTATTCCTACTCCTGGAAGTTTCTAGTCCTTGTGGTTAAAATAGCGTCATACAAGAAGTCAGTGGAAAGTACGATGTGGTCGATTTCATTCACTGGAACGTCATTTTGATTTCTAGGTCCAGGAAGATTCATACGTTTATCTCCTGCTGCCTGCTTGGCGCGTTCTACTTTTTATAATTTCCCTCTGGTGAAGACGTGGTTCGCAAAGTCGTCAACAAACCAATTGAGTTATTTCATTTCTTTTCATAGCATCTTAAGGAAGAACAGATAGTTGGGAACGGTGCTGAAAAGAAAATCTCTCAGAAATGCATAAATTAATATGGCAGCATGAAGTTATTTCGCACTTCCGGGAACGTTCAACGAACAATTTACTGAAAATAAAGATCACTGTAAAAGTTGGAAGGTCACGAAAGGAAGACGAGCAAACAATTTCACTTTTTCGAAATACACTCTCGTCTGTCATCTCGCCGTTATTATTTTAAGGACCAAAGCTCAGGACAACATTTTGATTTGTCGATTACATTTAGGGCTTTTCAAACTGGAATGAAAGAGGTCTTTTTTGAGCAATCGTCATCGAAAAAAGTACCCACAAAGTGCAGTCCAAAAGTATCCCTAGAAAGGTTTTCACATAACTACGATGTGGGCCCAAAATTTCAAATGCCTTGCATCGTTATCGGAACTTCTTTGCTCAACTTTCAACACAATATTTATCTCTATTCTTTCATGAATTAGTTTGGAAAGTTGCACTCATTATGCTTGGCACCCCTGTACCCTTGGTATCAATGCTCGGTATCGTGTACCCTTCATGTACCCATGAACATAACCCTCAAAAAACCCCAAAAATTATGCTTGAATATGAGGAAAATCAGCAGCAAGTTGGTGAACAGTATATTTCTTGACACACGTCAGAGGGAATGAGAAATATCTACTCAAGATTTCGTTTAATTCTGACAATAGCAAAGAATTTGAATATGATCACAAGTGTAATTCAACTACTTCTTGCAGTCATCTCACATCTTATTTCAAGTGGGGCAAACTACAGAATTACTTTCGAATCCACAAGCGAACTGAGTAATAAAGATAGAGATAGGTGATAGTTGTTGCGGAAGCAGAAAGCGATTTAAAAATACCACGAAATGAGACATTCGCTAACAACTCGTAGAAGAAAAGTAACACAGCACTTCCCGCAGAGTCTGTGGAGTCTTAATCGATAGCTGGTGCAAACGAAACGACGGTTAAGATCACAGATGATTGTCATTTTAATACACCAATGTTCTGGGAGACCAGTTTTAGTGTTGGATGAACGAACTGTGAAAACGGGAATATTTCCACCATTCTGGAGCAAATCGCAACAAACTCGCTGAGAATTGTTTGTCCACTAGACTGGCTTTGCTAATCCTTCTTCAAGGTTCTAATATGTTCGGACACATTGACACATTGGACGTATTTCGCACCTAGTAGATCTCTGCTTTCTTAGTGCGTTTATTATAAGTGACAGACAATTTTCATGATGAGAGAACAGTATCGAGGTTTCACAGTATGGCCTTCCGGCCGCTTCGATGTTACGATGTCGTCCGTACTGTGATGTGGTTGGCGCACAGCTACGTCATCCGATGTTGAATTTCCACCAATATTTACACATCAAAAAACGAAGAGGAAGGTGAAGATTCGCTCAAGGTCTCCAGATAGTTTCATTTCTTTACGAAAGGATACTGATCACTACATTTGGAGCAAGCATAAATTGCTCTTTGCATAGTGTTTATTGATTTACCAATTGATCATATGAAGGATGTGATGCTTTGCACGGTGTAATCGCTCATTTTCTCATGCTGTTTGGCTCGATGAGACAGATGTGAAGGTGTAGCTTGAATCAACGTCTTCTTTATTGTCACTACCAGGAACTAATCACAGATAAGCAATGAGGTCGTGCATTTTATGGACACAAATTCTTTTTTTTAATACTGTTGCGATTTGGCATTCCATTGTGCAAGATATGGATTCGTCACTAAGTAAAGATAATTATTGCATATGTGGTCATTTTTCGCCACGATGATGACGATTCATCAAATAACTGTGTGAGGCACACTTTTTGCCACTTGTTCAGTCGTTTTCTATTGCGACATGTGCTCGATGCGCCCCGATAAAGGCTGCAATTGGCTCTACGCTTCTCTTCCCTTCGATCATCTGCTCTGCGCCTTATTTGGAATCATACATACAAGATGTACCTGGAAAAAAATTCGAAGGCATAAGTTTCGCTTCCGTTTAATTTTTGGAATGGACGATCTTTTTCGGCTAATGGCACATGTGTCAATAAAGACGTTGACTATATCAATCATACTAAAACCAAAATGAGAATATAAGAAGCAGACAGTTGTTGTATGACGACAACCTGTGATGCTAGTCATATCTCAAGGAGCACTATGATTGAGCGTGTTAAAAGTAGGCTCACTCGGAAATTTGAAAGACGTTAGTGATGAATTCAGTGGCGGATTCGAAATATTCTTCGCCGATCTTTTGAGGGAGCACCTCATTTCCGAAGAAAACTCGGACGCATTAAGTCAGCTCCGTTCCAGTTTTCACTATGGATGATTATTCCTGGGCTTATGGCAAGCGAGCGAAGAGTTGTCGTGACTATGGTCATCACGCAGTATTGTAGCGAAAAATTTCTGACAATTGAATGAAGGCGAATAGCATCGTGAAAGGAGAAAAAAGACCATACGAGAAAGAGCATTGTTTTGTGAACGATCATAGTGCCGATATATGTAAACTTCAGAAAAAATTTGATGGGCTTATTCGCGAAGGACCTCTTTGAGCCGTAGTTTGAGTCGCAGTCGACTCAATGCGGTATCGAAATTTTTGCTTTGTTTTCTGTGTAAATTTTCCAACAGCGCTTCAGTGTTTTCCTGCTTTTGTTTTTGACCGCTTTCTTTAATTTCTTCTAAAATATCTCATTATCTAGCTGCATCATATCGGTCATCATGAATCCTGCAAAACGAAGCTGCAAACATTGAAATACCACGCCGACTAGATGAAAACATGCAGAACGTGACGTTGTACGTCAACAAATTGTTCCTTCAGCTTCAATTGCTTGTATTCAAAAATCGCTCATTCGGGCTTTACTTTTCATTGCTTCTTAATATATTGCGGGGCCTTACATTTCATTAGCCAAGCTCAAGAAAACGCTAAATTTATTGAAGAAAGGAATGAAGCACTCAAAGATATGCAACCAATATTACTAATTATAAGGAATTCGGCGCAGCAAAATTGATAACCTTAAATGTAAAGTGGCAAACAAATTAACAGTGTGCTGGTTAGCACCGCGCCACAAAAAAAATGATCTTGCACTAGCGGCAGCTTTTTTCTTGTACATTGCTCAAGAGATGCCACACTACTTTCCATTCGTTCACGCAATGATCTGTTCTATTAAGCTGACAGCAAATCGTTGCTTTGGCAATACCAATTGATAGTAGAGTGAAAAAACTTTAACGTGAAATGTTTATTATAAGAAAAAAGTAAAGAAGTTTCCTTCGAAACGACTGGTTCTTGCCGTATCACATTTTATTTGTGCAAGGAAAGGTTCACCAAATCAACTTTCCTAATGGTGGAATTGCAGGAACTTCAATACTTTCTTCTTTTTCAGAAGTTTTCACCGCTTTAAACGATAAAAGTGCTTTTTTTTGCAGCTAACAACTTCAGTCTATTAAGAAGGAAATGAAGCATTAAAAATTTGCAACAAATATAACTTCTAATTATATATATACAGATATATATATATATATATATATATATATATATATATATATATATATATATATATGTATATATAAAATTACAGAAGTGCGGTTTCTCTTTTAGGTTTCGCCCATTGACGAGTCGAAAAACAGCCCATAGAAGGCAGCAGGATATGTATTTCGGATCTCATGGTCCTCACCAAATGCCTTCGTCAGTTGGCAATAAAAAGTCAAGTGTGCACAGAACAAAGTCCTTATGCAGAGAATAAAGTCCTTATGTGTGAAATAATCGAGCAACATACTTATATCTACAAAAGGCTATTTGTCTGGGGATTACCTTATTGCGAAATCCATGCAAAATCTTTAGCATGATTAATCCTGTCGAAATTAATGTTGATGTTGGTGTACTAATGCGGGGAGTTGGATCGGCTAATGGGACGTAGTCGAGTAGGAATGTCGAGGCCTTACGGGGGGAATGCACTGAGGATTCGGTCGGGTACGAATAGGGTATGTTGGAATACGGGAAGCGTGAAGGCGTGAATGAATGGATGAATGGCCCGAATGAGACTGCCGCTATTTACATCTCAATATATGTAGTGAAGTTATCGTCTCGTCATTGTCTGCGTCTCCGCACGAGATGTCCGGTCCATTAACGGTTTGCTTTGATTTGAATAGTTTCTGCCGCCGTATCGCGTGGGACGATCTGAGTGGATCCATTAGCCTTCGTTTTTTCGAATTTTGAATATGCAGCGAGCGTCACCTTCTTCGCCCCTTTTTTCATTCGATTTGCTGATGCACTTGTCCATCGAGTGCAACAAATCCACTACTCGATAGCTCACAAACTTTCTTCTCATGCAAATGGAATAACAGAGTGTTTTATTCAAGTTCGCCGACAGTGACAGGTCGTACGCAGGAGGCTTCGGAATCAAAAAAAAATTTCGAGCTGAAACTGGTGCCTAAATGTAAAACACAAAGTTATAAATAAATCCAAGGAGTTACGATGTTAAAACCCTTCACATCTGCAAATGAATGCGCACGCGTTTATGTACATTGTTTTTTAAATCAGCATTTTTGAAATTCTGGTGGTACCGAATGTTACCTTTCTTGAGAATTGCGGTAAATTTAAAAAGCATAGGCCGATTCGATGACCTCCAAATGAACAATACAGTGGCCCCTTCAGCTGGGATACCAAATGTTCAAGACCACTGCATTCAAAAAATGTTTTGGACCAGCGATGGTGCTGAGTGCTCTGCTTATCACATTGCGTTCGGTTTTCAAAAACTTCACGAAACGAAAAACCTAGAAGAGACGAAAAATATGGTGCGGTCGCATCAGGCGAGATCAACTGAGGACATTCAGATCCTCAGTCTAACTATTCACTGACCGTCTTGACGCTATTCAAATATCAGCTGATCTCGTTCCTGTATTTTTATCAGTGTGTTTTGTTCTTGCCGCCTGAAAATGTTTAACAGCTGCTGCGCCATCGAAATTTTTGGTGCTTTTCAAACTTACCGCAGTTCTCAAGAAAGGTAACATTCGGTACCACCAGAATTTCAAAAAGGCTGATTTAAAAAACAATGTAGATAAGCGCATGCGCATTGGTTTGCAGATTTGAAGGGTTTCGACATCATACTCCTTGGATTTATTTATAACTTTGTGCTTTACATTTAGGCACCAGTTTCAGCTCGAAAATTTTTTGATTCCGAAGCCTCCTGCGTACGACTTGCCTCTCTCGGGGAACTTGAGTAAAATACACTCTGTTATTCCATTTACATGAGAAGAAAGTTTGTGAGCTATCGAATAGCGGATTAATCATGCTAAAGATTTTGCATGGATTTCGCAATAACGTGATCCACAGACAAATAGCCTTTCGTAGATTTGAGCATGTTGCTCGATTATTTGAGGCATAGGGACTTTATTCTCTGCATAAGAACTCTGTTCTGTGCACGCTTGACTTTTTTGCCAACTGACGAAGGTGTTTGGTGAGGACAGTGAGATGCGAAATACACATCGTGCTGCCTTCTATGGACTGTTTTTCGACTCGTCAATGGGCGAAACCTAAAAGAGAAACTGCACTTCTGTAATTTTATATATATATATATATATATATATATATATATATATATATAATTAGAAGTTATATTGGTGACAAATTTCTTAGGTGACAACAAATTTCATTCCTTTCCTTAATAGACTGAAGTCGTTAGTTACAAAAAAATTGCACTTTTATTGTTTAAAGCGGTCAAAACTTCTGGAAAGCGAGGAAGCATTGCAGTTCCTACAATTCCACCATTAGAAAAGTTGTTTTGATGAATCTTTCCTTGCACAAATAAAATGTGATACGGCAAGAACCAGTCGTTTCGAAGGAAACTTCTTTACTTTTTTCTTATAAAAAACATTTCACGTTAAAGTTTTTTCACTCTACTATCAATTGGTATTGCCAAAGCAACGATTTGCTGTCAGTTTAATAGAACTGATCATTGCGTGAACGAATGGAAAGTAGTGTGACATCTCTTGAGCAATGTACAAGAAAAAAGCTGCCGCTAGTGCAAGATCATTTTTTTTGTGGCGCGGTGCTAACCAGCACACTGTTAATTTGTTTGCCACTTTACATTTAAGGTTATCAATTTTGCTGCGCCGAATTCCTTACAATTAGTAATATTGGTTACATATCTTTGAGTGCTTCATTCCTTTCTTCAATAAATTTAGCGTTTTCTTGAGCTTGGCTAATGAAAAGTAGGGCCCCGCAATATAATAAGGAGGAATGAAAAGTAAGGCCCGAATGAGCGATTTTTGAGGACAAGCAATTGAAGCTGAAGGAACAATTTGTTGACGTACAACGTCACGTTGTGCATGTTTTCATCTAGTCGGCGTGCTATTTCAATGTTTCGCAGCTTCGTTTTGCAGGATTCATGATGATCGATATGATGCAGCTAGATAATAAGATATTTGAGAAGAAATTAAAGAAAGCGGTCAAAAATAAAAGCAGGAAAGCACTGAAGCGCTGTTGGAAAATTTACACAGAAAACGAAGCAAAAATTCCAATGCCACATTGAGTCGACCACAAGAACTCTTTACGCTCTTAGTTCTCTCGATTTAATGCATTGCTTTTTCACATTTAAATAGGGCGCGTGCATTCGTTTCACTTTAAAATTGTGCACGTATTTCTTGATGAGCTGATATGTTCACTCAAATGTGGTTGAATGACATTAAAGTGTAGTTGCATAGAGTTATTTGAAAATATAGGCGAATTATGAACGTCATTGAATGCTGCAGAATTGTCATGCCTGTAATAAGGTGAGATAAGTGTCGAACTGAACCATTGACTACTAGGACTGAATATCAAACTCAATCTTTGATATGAATTTCGTTGGGTAATAAGCGATGGTTGGTGAAAGAAAGCTGACCAAACCTCTTTATGTTACACGTGGGCGACAAAATCGCTTATGGATTGTGTGTCCTATTAGGAAAAACGCAACTGCAAACAACCAGGACAAATGGAAAAGCACATCGCAACTGCTAACACAAAATGCGTTCTTGCATTACATTTTAAAGAGGCGATCGCTTTCGTCCCATTATTCCAGGCGCATTACTAACTAATTATACATCAAAGACTCATTGGATGTCAGTATCTTCTAGCAGGAATTGTTATGCGAGCGTTTGATGAGAAATTTGTTCTGTAGCCGAAGTGCTCGCTTAGCAGGTACAAAAACGTGTTGGAAATCAGAAATTTCGGGCAATTTCGTTTATATAACTGCAACTGACTTCAGAAATTCATGGTGTTTAAAGTGTTGAATGAGATTGCTTTCAACTGATCAATCGCAATCCACGTGTAAGAACGAGGATTTGTATTAACGCACGTTGCCGGAGGCGGATTTCTACCTTTTTGGGCGAATCGCTGTAAATTGCAAGTAAATTTCGATGCCCAACATTGAGATTACCAGCATTTCTATTATTCTTGTTATTCTCCTGCTCTAGTGCCCGTCTGGCTAGGGGAATATAGTTCTGCAATAGTTTATGCTGTGCAGATATGACAAAATGAAGGTCATTTAGCATATGGTGAATCTTCGCTATTATCGCAAGTGAAGGAATAAGGTCATCTAAGAGGTTGTTGGAAATGGTGAGTTGATGAGTAAATGAATGTGATTTTGCCGAAAACAGAAGATATGACAATAGGAAGCACATCGGTGCCTAGAATACATACAACGCATGTGCTTTTTTTAGACGAAATCAATTACTTGAAGTTACTGGAAGTGAGCGCGGAATGAATGCTGGGCAGCGCAAACGAATCGAATAGGAGTGCGAATGTTTTAACCATCGAAAAACATCTTCCGAAAGTGCTATCGGTGTAGTCGTTTTTTGAATCAATGCTTTATAAAAGTTTAACCGAGTTATGTAGTGCTGATTGTCTATGCAAAGCATTTATTCTTCGTTTATCCCATTTAAGAATCTGCCGCATATGGGAAGCATATATTTTTTTGTCGATAAGAAAAAATAAATGCTTGTATATATATATTTTTTTTGCTACTTTTAACTGGTTTTTGCTATGCGCAATTTTTCCTTTCATATATATTTAGCATAAACAAAGCTATCTCGAATAAAATGAGCGCTGTTGAAACTTTCACTTAACGTTGTAGAAGAGTTAAGCTCTCATAGATAAGTTGGAGCACATTTCAGGGCAAAATAATGAACCATATAAAAACGAAATTACGCCGGAATGGACAATTCTTTACTGAATGTCTCATGAGATGTAATACAAATATTTGCAATGAAAGCGATCGTTTACAAATGTCATGAATTATGTTTCACATCGATTACATTTTTATCTTTGTGATTCACTTGTCGGGAGTGCAAAAGTTCAAATGATGAAGAAGATTTTAATTGGCACTAATAGTGCATGCTTCGTACGTTCAGAAAAAACGTGTGCTGCACATAGAAGTAATAATTTCGGTTGAATTCGCTTCTATTTGATAAAGAAAAAAATATTTTTGTCGGATAAAAGAAGTGTTTTACGATGATTAAAAACTTGTGCGACTATTATGCATCGAAAAAATGTGAACCTTTATGCGCTCATTGCCTGAAGCAGCTGAAAAGGAAGTGTGAATCGCAAAAATATGACTTTAGGCATCTAACGGGCCGAACCTGAAAACCTGAAAGGAAGAGAAATTCTCGAATGTGTGGTATTAAGCTCCGTGACATATTTCAGTCCTTTCAGCAAATCGAACGCTGTATGTTTAAGGAAATAAGTTTTACGTGGTTGCGGAAAAGTTGACCATCTTATTTCCGTTCATGGAATTTTCCCCCGTTGTATTTTTCTTATGTTAACTCTCTTTCCGCTTCAAAACATTCATACACTATCAATTGATTATTATTGTAACGAATGGTTTGCCCAAGAATATTCTTCCCAAGCATTAGCAATTTAGCTCATTCCTCATGAAATAAACATGGAAGAATAGAAATGATAGCCTAAATGGAGCATCATTTTGTGAAATTTTCTGCCTAAGACCGTTTTTGTGAAATCATGTAAAATGCCAATTTCGAATTAAGGGAACATCCAGCTTGGAGGAAACGATAAGCAATTTTTGAGGAATAAATGAACTAGATTACCTTTCTGTTAAGATTTGTCACCCTAAAGCGTATTCCGTATTACCGGTGAATATTCTTGGTTGGAAAATGCGTCATATTCCTGAAACATTTCTAGTGCCATTGCGGAAGATTCCAGAATATTTCCACAACTTCGAAAATATTTCCATAAATTGATGAAAAATTGTTTGCGCGGCGAAATAGGTGAGAATTTTGCCGAAAATGAGATGCGTTGCGCGAAAATCGAATAATGTCTTCGGTCAAGGAAGAATCGGATATTACCTATGCCGTCACTAGAAGTCTCGTCTTCTGAAACGCTTGAAGATGATAGCTACAGCATATAGCTTCTAAAGCTTCATTCTACACTGCCCGATGGTTTACGTGATTGTCATACGATCTACCCGTAATCTACGTAGTAGCACTCAGACAGCGGGAAGAAGTCAACGCTAATAAACGTTCTATAGCAAGAACTTATGACAATCAATTGTCGATCACCGTTAACTAGCCTCAAGCGAATCAGCGATGACGAATATTCCTATATTTTTACGCGCTATTCTCTATCTATATTTTATTGCCACTTTTCCACTGCTATTTCTATCGGCATTTTCTGTTGTCCTTTCTATTGCTTCTTTCTCATCTGTGGTTTTGTTTACTAGTTCATTGGACCATCATTGGTCACGTGTTTGGCTTTTTTCAAACGGAAGCACAATTAACACACAACATCGCATGCATTCTGAACTTCAGAGAATGTTACACCTCTTGCTGCTAACCGCTTCAACGAAACACTGTAAATAGATAACTCCTTTCAGACATCTTTCAGTCTCTTTCGGTCTTTTCAGCTGCGCGGCTGCTTTTCTCCTGAGACGTCCGAAGTTCAGTAGGCGTTACTATATACTTCGATGTAGGTGCGTGCGAGGAAGTGCAGGCACGATACTTTTTCATGGATTCCGTGGATTCTTCGTCAGCTGTCGCTTCTTGGCGGCGTTCGCTGGCCTATGCGGACCTTTAACATAACCGTCAATTTGTCAGGATAACGTTCAGGAATAGAATTGCTCATTTTTATTGATACATTTATTAAGTATTCAATTCGATGATAATGCCGTTGAACTTACAGGTTTCATGACAACCTTCTGTCATGGATCGTGAATGTTTACAATCAGTTTTTGTCGCTGACGTGCCTTTTCTTCTGCAATGAAGTAGTATTTGCTGGGAAATCTATTCTAGTTTCGTCCCTCATTTTCATTTTCATTGATGCAAGTGCGATCAATGCGCGATCTAATGACCCACACTTATGTACTATTTGTTGCGAACTCGTTGTATGCTTTCACGAGAGCAGCCTGGTTCATAAAGAGTTTTGAACGCTTGAAAACTTCTTAGCGCAACTTTGAAACCTGATCATTGGTTGGCATGGGATTTTGGTTCGCTTGCGATAGCTGGTTTTTTGAGTTGTTTCTATGTTTTCATTTCTTTTCGTCTCGATGTTGTGGAATTAAGCTCAATAAGAAGTGTGTCTCAACTTCTTCAAAAACGTATCTCTAAGACAGAAGAATTCGAACACCGGACGTAGTCGAATTAATAGTGATTTACTGGTTCAAGCTGACTATGTTTTTATCACCAAAAAGTGAAACTACGTTTAGAAATGGTTGTAATTGGATTGGGTGAAGCAGCCGTTGTGCCACTTGCTGTGATATGCTTTTCATTTATCAAATTCAACGTCATCTTTGCTGCAGCGACGACGATCATCGCGATTACAACTTATTTCTTGTAAGTGCAATAAATTTGATCGATGAATCTGCAAGGTCATGACGTTAACAACATGCTGATTTTTGATGAAGATGCAACGGGATCGTCGAAAAATATAAAGTTTGAAAATTAGTATTCAGTGCAATAAAATATTGGTGTAGTTTGCAGGGAATGATCAGAGTAACAACTGAAAAAAAAATTTTTTTTCGTTAATAGTGTCTTCTCGCCTACAGAAGGGGTTCAACGTTTATCACTTGCGAGCTGTATGTGTTCAGAAATGCTTAGAAAATTTCAACTATAAAACACGTAGTATTATATGCGACGGGACGTTTTTGAATCCGAGATAAATTCCTTCACGCCGCTAATCTTTAGTGGGATCGGAAACGGTTTAAAGAGGCAATTATTATGTGATTGATGCATCAGTCATTGGTGGAAAGGAAAGCATGGTGAGCTTGATTTTTCATGAAAAATCTTCTACTATATCTTGTCTGTATTATCTTGTCTGTATTTTGTCTGCTTTAGTTTATTTGTGGGCCATTGAAGATTTAGTTCTTATGCATTGTGGCACTTCCTATATGAAAGTGGCAGCGCATGAGACGCGTTTCATTTTACTTCAGATGGACAAAGCACCTAAACGATTATTGGAAACGGCGAGGCATTCCAGGACCTGAACCAAATTTCTTCTTTGGCAATATATTGCAACTGCAGAAAGGATTCGCAAAGTTCGACATTGAGAACATGAGGAGATTTGGACGCTATTATGGGTTTCGCTTTGTTTTTTTTTCCTATGTGGATATTTATATTACCCACCCATGGAAACAAGAAAATTTATCAGTTTCAATCTTAAATGGAGGGAAATAGAAAATGCAAATGAATTCCTTGTTAAGCACAGTAACGTTGGATGAAATGATAGATTAGAAAGTATGTATTGCAGATGTAATGAAGGCATTTATGGTTGGTGATGTATGGAAGTTATGGCGATTGAAAGATGAACAACACACTTCCGACATATTCACATTATGCTCGCAGTTTTATAGGAGAGATTATGATGCAAGAGAGATTTATAGGAGAGAAATTAAATGGTCATCCCACACTCTTTTGTTTCTCACTGAGTGCCCGTTGCTTTTAAATGAATTTTTATGCATTATTTCAACCAGAATAGGTTCTGCGCTAAGATTTGCGCCAACAGTAAGTGCAAGAGAGTCAATACATCATCCTACTAATACGTGAGCCATCTTCGCACATCTTTAACGATACATCAGTGATCACCATGAAATATTAAGGAAACACTGAAGAAGCTGATGATGCGGAAAATTTCGTGATGTTTTGTAATAGTGATCCGTCCACTTCATGAGCTCACGCAGCACTTGGAATGCTCAATGCTTTCACTGGTGGCAGTACAATCGTCAGCGAATGAGCCAAAAGAAATTTGGGATTCGGAAGCTGCTAAATCTGGAACTGTGAAGTTTACCCGATGATGGCGCTCGAGCGTTGAACAAAGAGCAATGACACCGTGTTTTTTCTTTACATTCACTAGAAAACACTCACAAGTGAAAATTAGTAGAAACGTTTTTTTTTTCATTCAGGCGCCAGAGTGTACAAAAATTGGATGGGAACTTATGTGACAAAATGGACCATGCGAGTATTGTTACATATCCGGCGGTGAAACTTCTCCCCCGCCGGGAAGTTTTTGATGCCCTGCGCCGCTCTTTCCGTCGCCATGGCATCAACGTGGGTGTAGCTCATAGGTTTCGAACCGCGGGAGCTGCCGCGAAATTTTCCGAAACTAAGTCTGCCACAGTGGCTAAGAGGGTCCCACAAAAGCCGAATTGCCTCATTTATATGAGCCATGTTTGGGAAGAGAAAAGGAAAGTTGACTTCACCAAGTGAAAAGAAAGTAATTATGCTGTTCTTTCTTCTTCCATCATTTCAACAAGAGAATATCTGGTCCATCGGAAGCTTCCATATACAACGGTCATAGTTGAAAAACGCAAAAATTAGCGAAGGCACAAGCATATAACGTAACTGGCCGGTGCGCTGAAATTCTCTGAGTTTTCCCTTTTATGCACAGCTTTTTACTTCAATGGAAAAAGGAAACTGTTAAGATGTCGTATAAAGCGCTACTGAATGGCCAATTTTGTGAATATAAATTATAAAATGATGTAATTTGTCCAGTCAAAGCAGTCGTCGTAGCATTATTTTATGCTACACCTTGAGCAAATTTCATAACTTATCGTAGTAAACGAAATTCATAGGATGTGGCGTCCATAACCGCGCTAAAGTGCATGTGAAGCTTCAGGTATAGGTTATCACAACCGTTGCGAAGATCATTGCTTAGAGAAGAGTCGCATCGGTTTCTCTCGGAAGAGTCGGAGGAAGGGAAGGTACTTCTGGTATGGTCTGACATCAAGTTCTGCACTTTGGAGCATCATATACTCGATTTCGTTGAAATCTCCCCTGTAAAATCATGTTCGCCGCCTTTCTGACCGCATTATTCTTCACTGCAAAAATTCGAGCATCTTGCACCATGTGCAGAGGAAACTCCAACCGCCTTGAACATTGTGGACGCCTTAATGATTTCTTTTTATTCATTTCAGTGCATCATTCATGGGATATCCGGAGCTGAACATTTGCGATCCCGAGATGCTGAGGCAAATCCTCATTCAAGAATTCCCAACGTTTCATAACCGCGTGGTTAGAGCTACATGTCCTCTGTCATCGCTCTAGGCCCTAACTCATTCCTGTGCAGTCGTTTTGCACAGATAAAGCTGCACAGAATGTCCGTTGTGCCCGTTGCTTCCTCAGAACTATTCAAAGATGAATTGTTTAAGCTTTACTACTAAAATGTAGTTTCTAATCTCCTCGTTCGGAAATATTTTCTTCTCAAAAATTCACTTGTTAATCAACTGATGGTAGCGGCATGATCATTTCTTATTCGTAGTCTTAAGCCAATATAAAGAAGATGAGAAAATTTCGCACCAAAGAACGTGCTGATAACAGTTTTTTCCGTTCACCCAGATATCCGACTTCTTCATTGGTAATCAAACGATGCGGCAGAATATGGTCAATGTCATGAAGGACGAGCATTGGAAAGACGTAAGGAGGACCGTCACTCCTGCTTTTACGTCTGGACGTATTGCAAAGGTAGATTGCATTCGATTTGACAGCGAGAGCAATATATGGCTTTTGCGTTTTTTTTTTGGGGGGGGGGGTTGTTTGCGTTGTTTAAGAACGAAACTGCAAGAGTCAGTGGCAGTCACTGATGCTGAATGCGAAAGTGAAAGTACTTGTGATCCACACATGATGACTATTTTGTGCTGATCGTTGAAGGCATTGTCAAGTCAAACATTTCACTTGAATAGTCCCACTATGTACTGGTTGCCATTAGGTTAATGCAGTGACCCATGTTTTCCTTTTCTTTGTCTGTTTTATGCAAATTCATTCGTTACTCTTTTTTCCTCGTCAACAATTCTCGCCAGGTTTCCATGGTTCTAAAATGCTTTCGGTATATGAAATGTTTCACTTCGCGGGCCTTGGCCACTATGCGCCGACAGCCTTAAGCAATAAGCTCGGCACTGATGCAACAACTGGCAAAATGCCACTGGACAGGTTGAAGCTGATGCGTCTCCACTAATTGAGAAGTCTGCACTAATGTAAATGTTTTTTCAGATGGTTCCAACTATGTCGCGATGTATACGCACAACGGAGGGAGTAATCGACCGCTGCATTGAGAAATCAAACGGGATTGTTGAAGCGAAAAAGTTTGCGTTATTTTGCTGCAGTAGGAAATAATGAAATAATGAAATAATGTATAATGTCTTATGTCTTAATGTCTTAGGAAGTGAAACAATCTTGAATAGTACAATCATCGGATTTACAAGACACGCATCACGCTTATATCTTTCATGATGAAACGAACTCATGCATCCTGTTTGCGATTGACAAGTTCACGAACGCAATACTGATGTGCTAAGTGTATCCAACTCGTAGAAAAAAAGTAGTCAGTCCGACGACTGGTGAATGCGTTCCATTTGGTTGAGATATCCGGTATCCATATCCGGTGCATCGATGTCTCCGAGATGGATGCATTGGAAGGTTTCTCTATCCTACAAATTGGCCTTATATTATTTGGAGAAATCTGATGCCGTAGTGAAGAAGACCAGGACAAACAAAGCGCGACGAACCTGTGCGTCAAATAAAAGGCAGGCGGTCAAACGCATGCCCCTGCATTTTCATCTATGAGAGCTATAATATTGCATAAATCGCGATCATTTATTTATTTGTGCTGCATCTTTCGTGCACGCTGCATTTTGCCGTTATCCTCTCCTAGCCATAAAAAAGCTGTTTTAGTTTGTGGTTAGCTGGGGACGATGAGTTGATCATTGTAAATGCAGATCTATAAATTTCAGAGTTTTCACCAATTTGGCGTTGGATGTGATCGCTCAGTGTGCGTTCGGCGTCGACTTGAGCGTACAGAGTCAGCAAGAGTCGGAATTCGTCTATTATTCGCAGAAAGTTTTCAAACAGTCATATGTGGATTACCGAGTCATGATCTTAGGTGACTGCAATTCTTCGCGCAAGATTAAACGGTCACTATTATCAGTGATTAAAGAACAGCGCTGCGCTTAGGTTTCTCCTCCAGTGCTGAGATTATGCCGTTTATCATGAACGTCCAAAAGTGATCACTAGCGGAACATTTAACACAATAAAAAAAACGCTTCGCCTGTCGAGAGAGAAACTTTCACCGCAAAAGACAGGGATAGAACCATAACAGGTCAGCCCTGGCAAACACTTCAAATTGAGAGGAAGCAGAAATTCACATGACTAGATTTCCTCCGGACAATTTTAAACTTCTCCCTGAGTGGCGCCATCGACATATAAGGAGTACTTTCTATCAGTTTTCCGCGCACACAACGCGTTACTGCAATGTGGTGCAGCATTGCGGAACTCAATTTCTCCCCCACTTGCCGTATTATTCATGGGCTGTTCATATGCCAGCTATTCGTAAGCAAATAGGCTAACAAATTCCATCGATGTAATGGTTGCTCAAAAGGGTCATTTTTGACTCAAACGATTCTACAAGCATCCGTTCATGGAGGAATGACATGAGACGTTGTTTTACTTCCAGATTTGCCTTAATAAGTGATGTTAAAAAAGACAGTAATCATGCAAGCCCCTGTGGTATGCATTCCTCCTGGCTGTGATTTGTTCGCAAAGGCATATTGATGCATATACAGGTTGGGGAATATAGAAGGCGGTTGAGTTCTAAGCCACCGCACTTCACTAAAGATAGTCTAAGATGACCTGATGACATTGCATTTCTCATGTACGATTTATGCGCCGATATGGTACTTTGCTTGGAGGGAATCGAAGAGTGAAGCGATGGAAATGTCACGGTTTTTTTAGTCACGCGCTTATGTCTATGAATAACACTGCGTTTTGCAGTACTTTTCCCTAACGTGGCACGTTTTGTGGAGAGAATTTTCAACTTTCAACTTATTGGAGACGATTGCGATAGGTTCTTCGAGCCCGTTATACGGAAGATAATCGAGGAAAGGCGGAAAAATCCTCGTCAGGTCTACCTTGTATTATATTCAAAAGAGCAGATGCTTTTCAAAATTAGAGGCATATCTAAGAAGAAGCGCTTTATGTAAGCCAACTACACTTCCGGAGTCTGCCTCCAGTCGAAAAATTATATTCATCTGCGAATTAAAAAAGACATTGACTATAATCAACATATGTATACATCCGATTAGATTATTACGTATGAAAATAGAGTGGGCGTCGATTATTACATCATTCACCGTAATGAAGTTCTGATAAGATGCACTCAAAGGCTTTTTAATGTGCCCACATATGCACTGGACAGAGGAGAAATTTATATATGCGATGCCGCTTGTGAAGAGGCGGGGAATTTTCCATACAGTAGCGAGCGAGACACGTCAGTTGAGTGGACAAGAGTGGT
The DNA here is from genome assembly GCA_037389465.1 of Baylisascaris procyonis. Taxonomy (NCBI): domain Eukaryota; kingdom Metazoa; phylum Nematoda; class Chromadorea; order Rhabditida; family Ascarididae; genus Baylisascaris; species Baylisascaris procyonis. The sequence continues at coordinate 77,029 of JAZARR010000104.1, read as the reverse complement.
GAACGATAGAATATTAACGCAGTGTCGCATATAGGTTTACCTCTGAAAGTGAACGAAGAAATCGAAGTGAACGCAACAGTGCTTGGCAAATGGGACGCAAAACGCAGAGCAACATGCGATGTATCAACTTTTTTTTCGAATCCTGCTTAGAAATGTAGCATAGGGCGTGATGAAATGAATTGAGCCGAATATTTGAAGACATACGGATGAGCAGATGAAGGAACATTTCAGGAAAACCCCGATTTTCTGCAATTGCTTTTGGACACATCGGAGGAGTCGGAAAGAGACGAAGAGTTGATGCACGATGTGGTGGACAGAGGAAAGAAGGTTGCATTAAGTTCTTTTTGCTCCTGGCATAACCGCAAGAAACGAAACTGCTTGTTCAGGCATGGAGCAGGGACTATCAGAGAGGGAGACGAGAGGGACGCCTTCGAATTCCGAGTCGTCCGACCAGCCGAATACGTATACTGAGCTAGCCCGTTATCGAAGTACAGCACACCTCAACAAAAATGCCGATTTTGGGTTGCACTGCTAGAGAAAGTTTCGCTTTAAATTTCGTCGCCAACCAAAGTTTCTTAAAAAACATGGCGGTTCAGCACGACAGTAAGAATCACAGACTGTTCCTCACCTACGAACAACAGCGCCGAATTTCATGATGGCCACCATGACTGGTTCGGTGGCATTTTTCGACCCACCCACAAACGAATACATACAGGATGGCACTTAATTAGCAATATAGCTCATTTATTTCACTGATAGGTCAGTGCACGGCTTAGAATGCTGAACTGTGATTATACTGATTCAGTTTGATAGCCATTTTTTGGCAATACATGAAAAATTAGAGAACAAATGAAATGTTGGAAATTAAGAAATGCATAAAATTGTCCCTGTCCCTGTTCGGAGGTCGGAATTTTCCACCGTTGCTGTGAAGAAATGCAAAATTATAAACTGCATCTTCGGCGCTTTGCAGCACATATACAGCAGACCTTATCGAAGAATATAGCAATCTTTATCCAAGACCATTTATTTTCTGGGTCGACCGATTTTGGAATAGACAACCCTGAGCGGTTCCTTCATTTAGGTCTTGATATTACACTGTTCCAGAAGGTCGAAAAGCGTCTCAGCTGTATCACTTGTCGTAGGATTTTTGGTGATGCATTCTGACGAAATTAGATTACGAATAGAAAATATTCAAACCCCATTCACTGGAACATCCTAACTTCAAACTTCGGTTAATTCTTTGTTTTGATAGTGAGACAATTGATAATGTACAAAGGCAGACTCTAAATGGAAATAGAAAATGAGTCAACCGTTTGTATATAATAATGGAGGAGAATAAATCAAGGCCCTGAAAATCAGAAGCACGCGTTAAGAAGTGCGTTTCAGGCAACCTCCACGTCCCTTCCATTCCTGCCTCATCCTCTCCTCCCATCCAGTGCCACATTTAGGAATCATGTAATATTTAACCGATAATGTCCTTAATTCCATTTTCTGAGGTGCAAGACCATACAGTGCGATATCAGTCAAGTAAAGAGCATCGCTCCTTGCAATGCAGTTAAAATAATCTGTTTCGCTGTTCTCCGCGAATTCTTTCATTTATAGGCTATATTGTTTGTAGTTATATATTTTGCAGAAATAAATAGAGCACTGCAAGGTTCGCATGCTTTAGATTGTCCTAAATGATCTGGAGTTGGCTGCACAAGGATACCTATTTCTTACCGTAGGATACGAGGCGATATCTATTACTCTCACATTTGCTATCTACTCTCTCGCTTCCAATCCACAAGTGCAAGAAATAGCATATGCTCAAATTATGGACGTCCTTGGGCACAAGGTATTTCTTACCAATTGCTTCATTATGCCAAAAAGCAATTTTTGTTTCAAATGAAGCGATGTTTGAAGCAGAAATAAGGTGATATTAATTTTGCGATTCGTTTCCCTTAAGTTCCGTTTGCTGTTCCTGTTTCCACCGGCCAAAAGTGAACAGCATTCGTCTACGAACAGAAGCTTGCTGCTCTCTCCTGAAATCTAAAAAACGGAGCGGATGAGGATTCTCTGATCAATGAACCAGCCTTCTTCAGGGAACAACCGTACTGTTCCCATGCTTCGGTAGGTTTAACATAGCTATTTGAATTCAACTCATAAAACAAAAGAGCATAAGTCCCCCAAACTCTTTACTTTTCCTCCTCCCTTTCCGCTTCCTGCACGTTTAGGATCACACACTTTGGCATCGTATTAGGGGATGGAAAATTTAGAAATTTTTACACTTTTCTTTGACACGCATCTTCAAATGCTTGAGCCCTATGATCTGCGTGACGACTGAGGAATAAGAGACAGATAGAATCCTATATCAAAATGGTGGACTCGATGAACTTTCTACTGTTACGCACGTTTGACTCAGAAGCTCAATAGCAGTCGAACATTTTAGCGCATCTAAATAGGCATTAAGTGCACAGAGGAAAAAGTCAATTTCAAATGTGGCGATGCTGTAAAACACAATTCTTCGAACGAAGAGAGCAAAGTCATTTAACAGCTGTTCTCATCTTTATTCTGCATTTATTGTTTACAGGTGACTAATCATTGGAACCCATTATTCACTCAATCAGTACTGATTACCTCAGTCATATTTCAGGAGACCATCGACTACGACGATCTTATGAAGATGACTTATCTGGAACAAGTAATGAATGAAACATTGCGGATGTATCCGCCTACTCCGAGGTATGTCGCATGTACATCAGGATATACTCGTTTTCGGTGCGAAAACGCTGAAAGCGCAGGATGCATCAGAACAGCGTTGGAATGTCTCTGTTGTACTTACGTCGATCTTGCTCAGCATTACTCAGTAGGGTTGTCCTTGGCATCTAGTATTATATGGAACAATATATATATATATATATATATATATATATATATATATATATATATATATGCCAACTGAGGTAGGTAACCGGGTTGATATAGGCTGACGTATAAGGCCAAAGGGTTCTGAAGATGACTGAAGATGCGAGACTGAAGACTGGAAGGAAAACTGATGAGGCGCTGAGAATATTGCCGTCGTGAAACGATAAATGCAAAGGCAAACACGACAATCCGAATAGCCTCGAGGATCACCAGTAAGAAGAAGAGGTAGGAAAAATTACATGAGAGCTTGGGAAATTGCAGATACGATAGCTAATGTCGATAAGAGTAGAGATGAAATATGATGAGAAAAATAGTAAATGATGGAGTGAAAAGAGAAAACCAAAAAATATAGTTTCCATAAAGAATTGAGAGAGTGAAGACTACGGAGGCGCATGAAAAAAGACGAAAGTATCGTGCAGCGGAAATCAACATAGGAAATTAGAATGTACGATTAGACAGGCATTTGAAATGAAGCTGTTGATGGAGAGATGATTGAAATAAAGGCTGACCTTCAAGCAGTGCAACGCAAGACTGATTGAAGCTGTATGAGACCGTGACGGAGACTGCGAATGAGGAATGGAGAAAAGAAATTGGAATAAGGGAGAAATAGAAGCCAATAGAGAATTCTAATCCCTCATGTTGTTCCTCTTTCTTTGAAGAATAACTCCAAAAATCAAAGAAAGGTCGAGTCGAGCCCGCTTCTCTTGTAGATGATAGCGGTATGCTCAGCTATCTCAAATTTTCGAGTAATAACTCCAAACAGCATAATGATTTCGCTTTCGTAGTGATTCTATTGTTGAGCAATCAGATGATTATTCTCATTGCAGGCATGACCGTATATGCGCCTCCGATATAACAGTAGGCGGAATAACAATCGAGAAAGGCACCTTCGTCTTTATTTCGCCTTTTGCTTTTCATTATAACGAACAATACTTTCCAAATCCAGGGAGATTCGATCCGGAGAGGTGAGAAAGAAATTTGATCACAATTTATGCAACAGAAACCGTTTCGTACACCCGAATCCCTACCTCGTTTTTCAGTGAAGATGTGTTCCTATTTGTGTGCGTTTGTCCGACGGAAATCTCGTTGGGTTTCGGCAGTGAAAGTCGGAGAGACGATAACTTCCTATTCGATTGCATTTGCACATCACGTAGGGTGCCACGTTAACATGCAAGCATTCGTTTTTGAATACAATGATCATTATTTTCCAACTACTCGATTTCCGCCGGTGTCATAGAGTTAGTATTTACTTTGGTTATGCATGGTTACACGTTTGCCAATAGCGTATGCCGGTGGCATTTCCCAACTTCGTTGTTGCCCATATCTTGCACTCTCTATCGGAGGAAACTTTATCCGAGACGGAACGTCTGACGCCGATATGCAGTGCTCGCTAGAAAACAATGCGTGAGATGGAAGGCCAATGAGCGCTAGACGAAGCTACTCAACAGCCTTTTACTTTCTGCGCTTTGAAGGGTCACCAGGCAAGGAACTAAAAATCATATCCACGCTGTCAGCGCTTCAGAATCAGAACAGACGAAGATATTCAAACATAATAGGCAGTGCGATGAGAAGGCGAGCGCGTCTCGCGGCCTTCCTAATAAGCGCTGCAGGCAAAAAGTCTACGGTCCTGATCATCGTAAGAAGGTGCGCAAGTCATTAAGAGGAGGTCTTGGCGAGATCTGCGAAAGTCACTGACACAAACTGACACACATCGCTCATTGACACAAACGCAGCAGATTCTGAGAAGATCCTTGTAGTAGTCTGTGCTACTGTGAAAGAGGATAGCGGTGACTTTCTTCATCGTTGCTGTACTCTGCGTGCATATTGTCGTATCGCTCCAAGTGATTACGGAGAACGGATCATCTTGTTATAAAGTGGTATGATCTTTGGCTGATATCGTGAAAAGCTTTTTCCTACATTGTCCCATTTCCGTTCCCGATGAAAGAATTTCTCATCATACAGTTCCCTTCCTAATGTTTTGATTCCTGGAACACCGACCGCCCCATCTCATACATATTTGATTCATGTTTCCTCTGTACATACCACAAAGGCGTAAATTGGCATTTATTTTGATAGTTTTGTCAACGGTCATAATAACAACGAAATTTAAGTGAGGTATATTTGAGATGTAATGGGAATGGAAAATAATCAGCGAAGGCATTTTACTCTTAATGTTAGATATCGTAGATGTGACTGTTCGTTCATTTACATACCAAGTTGCTCACATGTATCCAACCTTCTGAAAGGGACTAGAATGCAACTGCAGGTTTTCACCGTCTGAGAAAGCAAAACGGGACCCACTCGTGTTCACGCCGTTCGGTGCTGGCCCACGAAACTGCATCGGGATGCGTTTCTCTCAAACGGAAATTCGTCTCACAATGGCTCATCTATTGCGGAAGTTCCAGTTCAGCGTTCCAGAAGAATTGCAAGTAAGAACTGTTTCAATGTACTCGCAAAATCCGCTACCTTAAGGAATTTTCATCAGGCAGCGGGGACATTTGCTATACTCACAACGAGTCTCCTAACTAATAACGGATTTAGAGGTTCACGTTTGCGAAATCACCAGCATTGATCGGACAAAGTTTTCGGTGACATAAATGGAATCAATAGGTTTATAGTGGAACGCGATAGAATAACATGAGTGGTTAATTTTAAGGAGTTGCTGCGATATTGTCTTTTTTAAATTTTATGTCCGCATTTCCATTATCAGCTCAGGTGTGATCTAATTTTCCCACCACTGATTGCCATGAGGATGTCGTTATTTCGAATGCGAAAATGTTCGTTTATTTTGTTCGCTTCCCAAACGATTCGATAATTTGAGTCGTTCATGTGGCTAAACCTTCTCATTGTTCGTTTGCATTAACGGCTGGTTAAACGCAATAGCGAAATAAATACTACGGAATATTCCATCACAGAAATAAACACTACTCACTCGTTTATTCGTTCCGTTCTTTGGATCGCCATTAATTGAGAGAGTTGGCATTTTCGGAATGTAGAAAAGAGGTTTCGCAGAGTGAAGGACATGCGGAAGGATTGCGCTCTAGTAGTTGTGGCATACTCACCATTGCTAAAGGTTGACTAATGACCGACGAACATCTTTCGATATTTAGGATGGTCATCCCCGCATGGCGCAAGGAGAAGATCCCCAATTGATGCTGCAACTGCTGCCGCCGCAACAGCCAGTGTTGATATTGCTAAGGCGCGCGATTGTTTAGCCTAGTTAGGGACATCTCTATTCAGGTTTCATGGAGGTTGTCTGCGTCTCCTTGAGAGTCAATCGGATAGTACGTTTGTTCTCACTCACTCGTCTCTTTACATTTTATTCTTTTTGAGCTAGTCTTTCCTCATCTAGTCGAATAATTAAATTTTCGAGGGTTTTACTTTAGAGCGCAGTTGAGCATAGAGCATCATCGAGTTTCTCAATTTGTTCACTGAGTGCCTAACTGTTGCTCATTCCTGAATTATAAAGAATGAATTATAAAGCACGAAGCCGGCGACTAATGGAGCATTAAACGGCACAACTAGAAGAGAGTTTTTTTCTTGTAAACATGCCGCACCACCACTGGAATGCACTTTCAGGCTCATTGAGTTTCCATTGTTTTGACCAACATTCCATTACAGGGTCGATCTCCTGAATTACTAACAACAGGAATGACGAAGGCGAAAACTCCGATAACCATAACTGCAAGACGAAGAACTCCATGAATTGAAGCACTGGCTATTAATACTGTTAGCAGCGGACCTTTCGTTTTGAATCGTGGATGTTTTTTACCGAAAGTTTTCAAATCCTTCGGCCGTAGTATTTTCGGGAGTTGTTTTTCTGGAATTCACAACAGGAAGTTTGTTAGATGAACTTTCACGCCGAATTGTTCAATTTCACTGAAGATCTATGACACATTCAATAAAGTTAAACTCCTTTATTGAATGTGTCATAACATAAATATGTGTTACCATTACCATAAATATACTTTTCGAGCAGTTTATATTGCAAGTATCCTATCTATGCAAGGATTTCCTCCCATAAGGATTTCTTCCTTGTGCAACGGGAATTTACGCAGGAGTAACTGGGAAGCATGGATTTTGTCATCCATGGGATGCACAGATGTTCAATGTGACATATGGCCTAAGGCCATAGCATGCAAATTTTTGGCACAACAATATCGTTTAGTGGTCTTCTGTCCTGAGAAAAATATTAATAAATCGAAGACTTTGAAAAAACTTCTTCCGCTTCCCCTACTCATTGCACGAAGAAATTACAGAATTCACGTTTTTCGCGCGCAGCCAGCTATATTTTATCGTGAACAATTGCTTTTACGATCGCTTTCAGACGTTCAATAAACTATTCTTAGACAAAAAAGTTCTTTATTCGTAAAACATTTACTACATATTATATTACTTTGTATCATAAAATTTTATAAATCCTTGCAAAGCGATGAATGACGTCGGTTCTTTCAATATTCAACTCAACAATGTAACAGAATCTTTTCTCAAAATAGCCTACAATATGCTCAACTATTTCCATAGCTGCTGTCATTAAGATTGTTCTCCCTGATTGAGTGTTTGTCGTGAACAAAACAAAGTTGGTGGTCGTATGTAGACGACAGAAAAAGATAAAGAAGAGATCGACGGTTTATTAGAAAAGAGATCAACAAAGTTAAGGTCACAATGCACGTGAAGTAAAACCAAAAGGCTGCGCAGGCCTGTCAAAATAATCGGCAATATAAAAGCAGTAAACGAAACAACGACAATCGAAGGCCAAAGCTTTGACTTGGGGCAGGTTGAGCGAATTGAGCGATATAATACCGAATGAGCGGGACACACCTTTAGAATATGGCACTTGTTGTCAACTGTCTCACGGCCTGATACAATGAAGCGCAATATAAGCACAACAGAAACGAGGTGGCGGGCGATCGCTTTCGTGCCGACACCTGCTTATCAATGTATCACCGTCTAACTCGTGCGACTGATTTTATTCACCGCAATTTCTTTTCTCCCGCGCTGGGATTGACTATTCGGGCTTGTGGCTACCCGAGAACTTGAACAGTGAATGAATTATAATTGATTTCGACAAAGAAACCGGCTGTTTTGATGAGGGCTCGTCCGCTTGCGCCCTTTTCCTTCTTTTTGCGCTTGGCTACACCAACCTCCTGGTTGGTCCGTCCCAAGTTTGTTCACACGGTTCGGGGGACACCTTTCTGCTTGGCGATTCGCCCGACACCTCAAACTTGGGTAATTGAACCTTTAACGTACTTCGGAAACGACGCGAAAATGCGATATACTCGAAAGACGAATACAAAACCATCATAAAACATGACCTGAGTCAAATGCGATGATTCTGGTCATGAGCTAACGAAAAGGTACAAACAAATGACAAGGAGAAAGCAAAAAACGTCACAAACTACTGACGAGATCGCAAAAGTTTGAGGCAATCAACAAGTAACCATGAGAATCAAATTTAAATTCAAGAAAAAACAATTAAGAAGAAAGTACTGACAATTACACTTACGCGCTTATACACGACGCATTAGAGGACACGCGCTTACACACGACCGCAACGCCGCATTAGAAGACGATATAGTCGCTACAGCCAGAGATCAACTTAGATCGTTCTTTGAGTTATGCGTTGATACACAGTGTGATTTAGTGTATGCAGCAGCCCACTAACTCACTCGCGAATCTTCGCGACAGTGTTCTACTTGAGGAAAATGTCTTTTGATGAGTGCATATATTTACAGATAGATTTTTTTTTTCAAAAACGTTTAAAACTTCTCGCAATAGGCTTATTCGTCTGCATCTTGATGGAGCATTTTTTTTCGTCCAGTTTTTCATACTATGGTAATCTTCGCGTGCTTCTACACTTCGGAAAGTTTCGTTTTTCAAGCATTTTATCAAACATTTGGAAAATTCGGTGTGGTCATACGTTTTCTTAATTTCTGCTACTAATGCACTTAAACAGGGCGGTTAATAGTTTGGCTATTTTTGTTAATGCTTCTGAGATATCGGCGTAAACGAATTAGCAATGAGTTTGCAGGTTGCGCATAGAATTGCTCCAATTGGTTGGCAATTTCTATGTATTTGCATCTGATGATACTTCCGGTGCAGATGGATATATTGTTGAAACGTTTATAAAAGCTCTACTTACTCTCTGCTTTGCATTCGGTCGATGAGGTTGTCAAAGTTGCTAGAAGTTTTAGTGACATCATTTGTATATTCTCTAAATTTCCTGTTATTTGCTAACGGAGATTTATTTGATGGGTTTGTTTCATCCGCTTCTGTTTTTTTCTTTCCCGGGACGCTTCAAAATAGTTTCGTTTTACGAACTAGAAGTCCAAAGTATACTTTCACGTAGAATTGAGTGGTCATTTCACTTCTTCTAAGCTTGCAAATAATTTCGGGCTAGGTTCAGCTCAGTTTCATTGCAAATTTTGAGTGGTTGAACACCACAAATACGCATGTAAAACTTTCTGTTGTTCGTATAGTACAAGATAGTACACCAGCATATTTTCTTGCATAGCTGCATTTTGGCGATAGTCGTTTTTTGAGGGACCGGGAGTGGAAGGGGCCTCAACGAATTAGTCCAACTGAAATGAATTAGGTTTTGCATTGACAGTACAGCGGTTCTCAATGAGCGGGGGAGGGGAGGGAAGGGAATTTAATGATGGGTAGGCGAGCGCTACCGATTATGCTAATTGTATTATGGAGCCGGGTGCTCTTTGCGCCCAATTTAAGCCTCATTCAGTGCGAATTAGCGTCAATCAGCGGCCACTTTTTGCAGTGTGCTTATGAAGCGCAACTCTTAACGGCTTTTTCATCAGCACATACCTTCATCTTCTACTGCGTCTATACAGCTGACAGCAACCCCGCCAGTCACTCATCTGCTAGTTTCACCTATAGTTTGAGTTATTCGAAAAGTTCCAGAAATTTTGCACACTGAAACATCCCAAGATCATATAGCAAGAAAATAAGAGGTTGTGGGTTCCTACGCCTGAATTTATAATCATCGCTTGAAATCAAGCATTTCTCATCGTCTACAAAATTATACATATATGAAAATTTTGATACTTAATTCATGTAACAAAATTTGCGTAAGAAGTTGAACTAAATGGAATATCATTGGAGAATTTCCTGTAAAGAATCGACGAATTTGTGCACTCAGTTGTAATGCGTTCGTTTCGATGCCGACATGCAATAAACATTGAAAATCGTCCCTACTGCAGTCGGTGAAGATTGTAAGACAATTGCGTGGTAAGAATATACGATGTCAAAGATGACCTGAATAAACTTGCAACATATTTCGGCATCAGCAGCCTTCCAGAATGCGGAATCGAAGTAAATTTTTGTTATCTAAGCGAGAATGTTGACAAGAGATATCTCAAGAAACATTTAGATCAAAGTGGGAATGCTACAAATGAATCACTATGATAGCGTAAGCACTAACCTGAGGTTAATTGAATTTCAGTCGAGCGTAACGTTAATAATACGATTTCTGGCAGCACGACATGAAGGTGATAGAAGTTGATGATGGAATTGCTAAGAACGTATGCGTTTGCTGATGCTGTTAGGGGACTTAATGAATTCTCGATAAGTGGATAAGAGACGAAGATTGCTTCAGACATACGGCAGACCGCTTCACTCTCGGCAACACATCATCACGTTCCTATTCATGCTAACACTCACGGATTTGTGGTCAATAGTTATGCGCCCAGCTTCGGCTGGTGCTCTTCAATGAGTAGAACGCGAACGTCCTAAAGTGGAATCGATACAACCATAAAAGGAAGAATCAGAGAAAAAAGAAGAAGAGCAACCAAAATCAAGTAAACGCGAACGTCCTAAAGTGGAATCGATACAACCAGAAGAGGAAGAAGAAGAGAAAAAAAGGAAGAAGAGCAACCAAAATCAAGTAACGCGAACGTCCTGAAGTGGAATCGATACAACCAGAAAAGGAAGAAGAAGAGCAAAAAAAGGAAGAAGGGCAACCAAAATCAACAAACGCGAACGTCCTAGAGTGGAATCGATACAACCGGAAAAGGAAGAAGAAGAGAAAAAAGGAAGAAGAGCAACCAAAATCAACTAAACGCGAACGTCCTAAAGTGGAATCGATACAACCAGAAAAGGAAGAAGAAGAGAAAAAAAGGAAGAAGAGCAACCAAAATCAACTAAACGCGAACGTCCTAGAGTGGAATCGATACAACCGGAAAAGGAAGAAGAAGAGAAAAAAAGGAAGAAGAGCAACCAAAATCAACTAAACGCGAACGTCCTAAAGTGGAATCGATACAACCAGAAAAGGAAGAAGAACAGAAAAAAAGGAAGAAGAGCAAGCAAAATCAACTGAACGCCAACGTCCCAAAGTGGAATCGATACAACCAGAAGAGGAAGAAGAAGAGAAAAAAAGGAAGAAGAGCAACCAAAATCAACTAAACGCGAACGTCCTAAAGTGGAATCGATACAACCAGAAAAGGAAGAAGAAGAGAAAAAAGGAAGAAGAGCAACCAAAATCAACTAAACGCGAACGTCCTAAAGTGGAATCGATACAACCAGAAAAGGAAGAAAAAAAGAAAAAAAGGACGAAGAGCAACCAAAATGAACTAAACGCGAACGTCCTAAAGTGGAATCGATACAACCAGAAAAGGAAGAAGAACAGAAAAAAAGGAAGAAGAGCAACCAAAATCAACTGAACGCGAACGTCCTAGAGTGGAATCGATACAACCGGAAAAGGAAGAAGAAGAGAAAAAAAGGAAGAAGAGCAACCAAAATCAACTAAACGCGAACGTCCTGAAGTGGAATCGATACAACCAGAAAAGGAAGAAGAAAGAAAAAAGGAAGAAGAGCAACCAAAATCAACTAAACGCGAACGTCCTAAAGTGGAATCGATACAACCAGAAAAGGAAGAAGAAGAGAAAAAAAGGAAGAAGAGCAACCAAAATCAACTAAACGCGAACGTCCTAAAGTGGAATCGATACAACCAGAAAAGGAAGAAGAAGAGAAAAAAGGAAGAAGAGCAACCAAAATCAACTAAACGCGAACGTCCTAAAGTGGAATCGATACAACCAGAAAAGGAAGAAGAAGAGAAAAAAGGAAGAAGAGCAACCAAAATCAACTAAACGCGAACGTCCTAAAGTGGAATCGATACAACCAGAAAAGGAAGAAGAAGACAGAAAAAAGGAAGAAGAGCAACCAAAATCAAGTAAACGCGAACGTCCTGAAGTGGAATCGATACAACCAGAAAAGGAAGAAAAAAAGAAAAAAAGGAAGAAGAGCAACCAAAATGAACTAAACGCGAACGTCCTAAAGTGGAATCGATATAACCAGAAAAGGAGGAAGAACAGAAAAAAAAGGAAGAAGGGCAACCAAAATCAACTAAACGCGAACGTCCTAAAGTGGAATCGATACAACCGGAAAAGGAAGAAGAAGAGAAAAAAGGAAGAAGAGCAAACAAAATCAACTAAACGCGAACGTCCTAAAGTGGAATCGATACAACCAGAAAAGGAAGAAGAACAGAAAAAAAGGAAGAAGAGCAACCAAAATCAACTAAACGCGAACTTCCTAAAGTGGAATCGATACAACGAGAAAAGGAAGAAGAAGACAGAAAAAAGGAAGAAGAGCAACAAAATCAACTAAACGCGAACGTCCTCAAGTGGAATCGATGCAACCAGAAAAGGAAGAAGAAGAGAAAAAAAAGGAAGAAGAGCAACCAAAATCAAGTAAACGCGAACGTCCTGAAGTGGAATCGATACAACCAGAAAAGGAAGAAAAAAAGAAAAAAAGGACGAAGAGCAACCAAAATGAACTAAACGCGAACGTCCTAAAGTGGAATCGATACAACCAGAAAAGGAAGAAGAACAGAAAAAAAGGAAGAAGAGCAACCAAAATCAACTAAACGCGAACGTCCTAAAGTGGAATCGATACAACCAGAAAAGGAAGAAGAAGAGAAAAAAGGAAGAAGAGCAACCAAAATCAAGTAAACGCGAACGTCCTGAAGTGGAATCGATACAACCAGAAAAGGAAGAAGAAGAGAAAAAAGGAAGAAGAGCAACCAAAATCAACTAAACGCGAACGTCCTAGAGTGAAATCGATACAACGGGAAAAGGAAGAAGAAGAGAAAAAAAGGAAGAAGAGCAACCAAAATCAACTAAAGGCGAACGTCCTAAAGTGGAATCGATACAACCAGAAAAGGAAGAGGAAGAGAAAAAAAGGAAGAGGAGCAACCAAAATGAACTAAACGCGAACGTCCTAGAGTGGTATCGATACAACCGGAAAAGGAAGAAGAAGAGAAAAAAAGGAAGAAGAGCAACCAAAATCAACTAAACGCGAACGTCCTAAAGTGGAATCGATACAACCAGAAAAGGAAGAGGAACAGAAAAAAAGGAAGAAGAGCAAGCAAAATCAACTGAACGCCAACGTTCCAAAGTGGAATCGATACAACCAGAAGAGGAAGAAGAAGAGAAAAAAAGGAAGAAGAGCAACCAAAATCAACTAAGGGCGAACGTCCTAAAGTGGAATCGATACAACTAGAAAAGGAAGAAGAAGAGAAAAAAAGGACGAAGAGCAACCAAAATCAACTAAACGCGAACGTCCTAAAGTGGAATCGATACAACCAGAAAAGGAAGAAAAAAGGAAAAAAAGGACGAAGAGCAACCAAAACGAACTAAACGCGAACGTCCTAAAGTGGAATCGATACAACCAGAAAAGGAAGAAGAAGAGAAAACAAGGAAGAAGAGGAACGAAAATCCACTAAGCGCGAACGTCCTAAAGTGGAATCGATACAACCACAAAAAGAAGAAGAAGAGAAAAAAGGAAGAAGAGCAACCAAAATCAACTGAACGCGAACGTCCTAGAGTGGAATCGATACAACCAGAAAAGGAAGAAGAAGAGAAAACAAGGAAGAAGAGGAACGAAAATCCACTAAACGCGAACGTCCTAAAGTGGAATCGATACAACCAGAAAAGGAAGAAGAACAGAAAAAAAAAAGGAAGAAGGGCAACGAAAATCAACTGAACGCGAACGTCCTAGAGTGGAATCGATACAACCGGAAAAGGAAGAAGAAGAGAAAAAAGGAAGAAGAGCAACCAAAATCAACTAAACGCGAGCGTCCTAAAGTGGAATCGATACAACCAGAAAAGGAAGAAGAACAGAAAAAAAAGGAAGAACAGCAAGCAAAATCAACTGAACGCCAACGTCCCAAAGTGGAATCGATACAACCAGAAGAGGAAGAAGAAGAGAAAAAAAGGAAGAAGAGCAACCAAAATCAATTAAACGCGAACGTCCTGAAGTGGAATCGATACAACCAGAAAAGGAAGAAGAACAGAAAAAAGCAAGAAGAGCAACCGAAATCAACTAAACGCGAACGTCCTAAAGTGGAATCGATACAACCAGAAAAGGAAGAAGAAGAGAAAAAAAAGGAAGAACAGCAACCAAAATCAACTAAACGCGAACGTCCTAAAGTGGAATCGATACAACCAGAAAAGGAAGAAGAACAGAAAAAAAAGGAAGAACAGCAAGCAAAATCAACTGAACGCCAACGTCCCAAAGTGGAATCGATACAACCAGAAGAGGAAGAAGAAGAGAAAAAAAGGAAGAAGAGCAACCAAAATCAATTAAACGCGAACGTCCTGAAGTGGAATCGATACAACCAGAAAAGGAAGAAGAACAGAAAAAAGCAAGAAGAGCAACCGAAATCAACTAAACGCGAACGTCCTAAAGTGGAATCGATACAACCAGAAAAGGAAGAAGAAGAGAAAAAAAGGAAGAACAGCAACCAAAATCAACTAAACGCGAACGTCCTAAAGTGGAATCGATACAACCAGAAAAGGAAGAAGAAGAGAATACAAAGGAAGAAGAGCAACCAAAATCAACTAAACGCGAACATCCTAAAGTGGAATCGATACAACCAGAAAAGGAAGAAGAACAGAAAAAAGCAAGAAGATCAACCGAAATCAACTAAACGCGAACGTCCTAAAGTGGAATCGATACAACCAGAAAAGGAAGAAGAAGAGAAAAAAAAGGAAGAACAGCAACCAAAATCAACTAAACGCGAACGTCCTAAAGTGGAATCGATACAACCAGAAAAGGAAGAAGAAGAGAAAAAAGGAAGAACAGCAAACAAAATCAAATAAACCCGAACGTCCTAAAGTGGAATCGATACAACCAGAAAAGGAAGAAGAACAGAAAAAAGGAAGAAGAGCAACAAAATCAACTAAACGCGAACGTCCTCAAGTGGAATCGATGCAACCAGAAAAGGAAGAAGAACAGAAAAAAAAGGAAGAAGAGCAACCAAAATCAACTAAACGCGAACGTCCTAGAGTGGAATCGATACAACCAGAAAAGGAAGAAGAAGAGAAAAAAAAGGAAGAACAGCAAACAAAATCAACTAAACGCGAACGTCCTAAAGTGGAATCGATACAACCAGAAAAGGAAGAAGAACAGAAAAAAAAGGAAGAAGAGCAACCAAAATCAACTAAACGCGAACTTCCTAAAGTGGAATCGATACAACGAGAAAAGGAAGAAGAAGACAGAAAAAAGGAAGAAGAGCAACAAAATCAACTAAACGCGAACGTCCTCAAGTGGAATCGATGCAACCAGAAAAGTAAGAAGAAGAGAAAAAAAAGGAAGAAGAGCAACCAAAATCAACTAAACGCGAACGTTCTAAAGTGGAATCGATACAACCACAAAAGGAAGAAGAAGAGAAAAAAAGGAAGAAGAGCAACCAAAATCAAGTAAACGCGAACGTCCTGAAGTAGAATCGATACAACCAGAAAAGGAAGAAGAAGAGAAAACAAGGAAGAAGAGGAACCAAAATCCACTAAACGCGAACGTCCTAAAGTGGAATCGATACAACCAGAAAGGGAAGAAGAACAGAAAAAAAAAGGAAGAAGGGCAACCAAAATCAACTGAACGCCAACGTCCCAAAGTGGAATCGATACAAGCAGAAGAGGAAGAAGAAGAGAAAAAAAGGAAGAAGAGCAACCAAAATCAATTAAACGCGAACGTCCTGAAGTGGAATCGATACAACCAGAAAAGGAAGAAGAACAGAAAAAAGCAAGAAGAGCAACCGAAATCAACTAAACGCGAACGTCCTAAAGTGGAATCGATACAACCAGAAAAGGAAGAAGAAGAGAAAAAAAAGGAAGAACAGCAACCAAAATCAACTAAACGCGAAAGTCCTAAGTGGAATCGATACAACCGGAAAAGGAAGAAGAAGAGAAAAAAAAGGAAGAACAGCAAACAAAATCAACTAAACGCGAACGTCCTAAGGTGGAATCGATACAACCAGAAAAGGAAGAAGAACAGGAAAAAAGGAAGAAGAGGAACCAAAATCCACTAAACGCGAACTTCCTAAGGTGGAATCGATACAACCGGAAAAGGAAGAAGAACAGGAAAAAAAGGAAGAAGAGCAACCAAAATCAACTAAACGCGAACTTCCTAAAGTGGAATCGATAGAACGAGAAAAGGAAGAAGAAGACAGAAAAAAGGAAGAAGAGCAACAAAATCAACTAAACGCGAACGTCCTCAAGTGGAATCGATGCAACCAGAAAAGGAAGAAGAAGAGAAAAAAGAAGAAGAGCAACCAAAATCCACTAAACGCGAACTTCCTAAAGTGGAATCGATACAACGAGAAAAGGAAGAAGAAGACAGAAAAAAGGAAGAAGAGCAGCAAAATCAACTAAACGCGAACGTCCTAAAGTGGAATCGATACAACCAGAAAAGGAAGAAGAAGAGAAAAAAGGAAGAAGAGCAGCCAAAATCAACTAAAGGCGAACGTCCTAAAGTGGAATCGATACAACCAGAAAAGGAAGAAGAACAGAAAAAAAAGGAAGAAGAGCAAGCAAAATCAACTGAACGCCAACGTCCCAAAGTGGAATCGATACAACCAGAAGAGGAAGAAGAAGAGAAAAAAAGGAAGAAGAGCAACCAAAATGAATTAAACGCGAACGTCCTGAAGTGGAATCGATAGAACCAGAAAAGGAAGAAGAATAGAAAAAAAAGGAAGAAGAGCAACAAGAATCAATTAAACGCGAACGTCCTAAAGTGGAATCGATACAACCAGAAAAGGAAGAAGAATAGAAAAAAAGGAAGAAGAGCAAGCAAAATCAACTGAACGCCAACGTCCCAAAGTGGAATCGATACAACCAGAAGAGGAAGAAGAAGAGAAAAAAAGGAAGAAGAGCAACCAAAATCAATTAAACGCGAACGTCCTGAAGTGGAATCGATACAACCAGAAAAGGAAGAAGAACAGAAAAAAGCAAGAAGAGCAACCGAAATCAACTAAACGCGAACGTCCTAAAGTGGAATCGATACAACCAGAAAAGGAAGAAGAAGAGAAAAAAAAGGAAGAACAGCAAACAAAATCAACTAAACGCGAACGTCCTAAGGTGGAATCGATACAACCAGAAAAGGAAGAAGAACAGGAAAAAAAGGAAGAAGAGGAACCAAAATCCACTAAACGCGAACTTCCTAAGGTGGAATCGATACAACCAGAAAAGGAAGAAGAACAGGAAAAAAAGGAAGAAGAGCAACCAAAATCAACTAAACGCGAACTTCCTAAAGTGGAATCGATACAACGAGAAAAGGAAGAAGAAGACAGAAAAAAGGAAGAAGAGCAACAAAATCAACTAAACGCGAACGTCCTCAAGTGGAATCGATGCAACCAGAAAAGGAAGAAGAAGAGAAAAAAGAAGAAGAGCAACCAAAATCCACTAAACGCGAACTTCCTAAAGTGGAATCGATACAAGGAGAAAAGGAAGAAGAAGACAGAAAAAAGGAAGAAGAGCAACAAAATCAACTAAACGCGAACGTCCTCTAGTGGAATCGATGCAACCAGAAAAGGAAGAAGAAGAGAAAAAAAAGGAAGAAGAGCAACCAAAATCAACTAAACGCGAACTTCCTAAAGTGGAATCGATACAACGAGAAAAGGAAGAAGAAGACAGAAAAAAGGAAGAAGAGCAACAAAATCAACTAAACGCGAACGTCCTCAAGTGGAATCGATGCAACCAGAAAAGTAAGAAGAAGAGAAAAAAAAGGAAGAAGAGCAACCAAAATCAACTAAACGCGAACGTTCTAAAGTGGAATCGATACAACCACAAAAGGAAGAAGAAGAGAAAAAAAGGAAGAAGAGCAACCAAAATCAAGTAAACGCGAACGTCCTGAAGTAGAATCGATACAACCAGAAAAGGAAGAAGAAGAGAAAACAAGGAAGAAGAGGAACCAAAATCCACTAAACGCGAACGTCCTAAAGTGGAATCGATACAACCAGAAAGGGAAGAAGAACAGAAAAAAAAGGAAGAAGCGCAACCAAAATCAACTGAACGCCAACGTCCCAAAGTGGAATCGATACAAGCAGAAGAGGAAGAAGAAGAGAAAAAAAGGAAGAAGAGCAACCAAAATCAATTAAACGCGAACGTCCTGAAGTGGAATCGATACAACCAGAAAAGGAAGAAGAACAGAAAAAAGCAAGAAGAGCAACCGAAATCAACTAAACGCGAACGTCCTAAAGTGGAATCGATACAACCAGAAAAGGAAGAAGAAGAGAAAAAAAATGAAGAACAGCAACCAAAATCAACTAAACGCGAACGTCCTAAGTGGAATCGATACAACCGGAAAAGGAAGAAGAAGAGAAAAAAAAGGAAGAACAGCAAACAAAATCAACTAAACGCGAACGTCCTAAGGTGGAATCGATACAACCAGAAAAGGAAGAAGAACAGGAAAAAAAGGAAGAAGAGGAACCAAAATCCACTAAACGCGAACTTCCTAAGGTGGAATCGATACAACCAGAAAAGGAAGAAGAACAGGAAAAAAGGAAGAAGAGCCACAAAAATCATCTAAACGCGAACTTCCTAAAGTGGAATCGATAGAACGAGAAAAGGAAGAAGAAGACAGAAAAAAGGAAGAAGAGCAACAAAATCAACTAAACGCGAACGTCCTCAAGTGGAATCGATGCAACCAGAAAAGGAAGAAGAAGAGAAAAAAAGAAGAAGAGCAACCAAAATCCACTAAACGCGAACTTCCTAAAGTGGAATCGATACAACGAGAAAAGGAAGAAGAAGACAGAAAAAAGGAAGAAGAGCAGCAAAATCAACTCAACGCGAACGTCCTAAAGTGGAATCGATACAACCAGAAAAGGAAGAAGAAGAGAAAAAAAGGAAGAAGAGCAGCCAAAATCAACTAAAGGCGAACGTCCTAAAGTGGAATCGATACAACCAGAAAAGGAAGAAGAACAGAAAAAAAAGGAAGAAGAGCAAGCAAAATCAACTGAACGCCAACGTCCCAAAGTGGAATCGATACAACCAGAAGAGGAAGAAGAAGAGAAAAAAAGGAAGAAGAGCAACCAAAATGAATTAAACGCGAACGTCCTGAAGTGGAATCGATAGAACCAGAAAAGGAAGAAGAATAGAAAAAAAAGGAAGAAGAGCAACAAAAATCAATTAAACGCGAACGTCCTGAAGTGGAATCGATACAACCAGAAAAGGAAGAAGAACAGAAAAAAGCAAGAAGAGCAACCGAAATCAACTAAACGCGAACGTCCTAAAGTGGAATCGATACAACCAGAAGAGGAAGAAGAAGAGAAAAAAGGAAGAAGAGCAACCAAAATCAACTGAACGCCAACGTCCCAAAGTGGAATCGATACAACCAGAAGAGGAAGAAGAAGAGAAAAAAGGAAGAAGAGCAACCAAAATGAATTAAACGCGAACGTCCTGAAGTGGAATCGATAGAACCAGAAAAGGAAGAAGAATAGAAAAAAGGAAGAAGAGCAACAAGAATCAATTAAACGCGAACGTCCTAAAGTGGAATCGATACAACCAGAAAAGGAAGAAGAATAGAAAAAAGGAAGAAGAGCAAGCAAAATCAACTGAACGCCAACGTCCCAAAGTGGAATCGATACAACCAGAAGAGGAAGAAGAAGAGAAAAAAGGAAGAAGAGCAACCAAAATCAATTAAACGCGAACGTCCTGAAGTGGAATCGATACAACCAGAAAAGGAAGAAGAACAGAAAAAAGCAAGAAGAGCAACCGAAATCAACTAAACGCGAACGTCCTAAAGTGGAATCGATACAACCAGAAAAGGAAGAAGAAGAGAAAAAAGGAAGAACAGCAAACAAAATCAACTAAACGCGAACGTCCTAAGGTGGAATCGATACAACCAGAAAAGGAAGAAGAACAGGAAAAAAGGAAGAAGAGGAACCAAAATCCACTAAACGCGAACTTCCTAAGGTGGAATCGATACAACCAGAAAAGGAAGAAGAACAGGAAAAAAAGGAAGAAGAGCAACCAAAATCAACTAAACGCGAACTTCCTAAAGTGGAATCGATACAACGAGAAAAGGAAGAAGAAGACAGAAAAAGGAAGAAGAGCAACAAAATCAACTAAACGCGAACGTCCTCAAGTGGAATCGATGCAACCAGAAAAGGAAGAAGAAGAGAAAAAAGAAGAAGAGCAACCAAAATCCACTAAACGCGAACTTCCTAAAGTGGAATCGATACAAGGAGAAAAGGAAGAAGAAGACAGAAAAAAGGAAGAAGAGCAACAAAATCAACTAAACGCGAACGTCCTCTAGTGGAATCGATGCAACCAGAAAAGGAAGAAGAAGAGAAAAAAGGAAGAAGAGCAACCAAAATCAACTAAACGCGAACTTCCTAAAGTGGAATCGATACAACGAGAAAAGGAAGAAGAAGACAGAAAAAAGGAAGAAGAGCAACAAAATCAACTAAACGCGAACGTCCTCAAGTGGAATCGATGCAACCAGAAAAGTAAGAAGAAGAGAAAAAAAAGGAAGAAGAGCAACCAAAATCAACTAAACGCGAACGTTCTAAAGTGGAATCGATACAACCACAAAAGGAAGAAGAAGAGAAAAAAGGAAGAAGAGCAACCAAAATCAAGTAAACGCGAACGTCCTGAAGTAGAATCGATACAACCAGAAAAGGAAGAAGAAGAGAAAACAAGGAAGAAGAGGAACCAAAATCCACTAAACGCGAACGTCCCAAAGTGGAATCGATACAACCAGAAGAGGAAGAAGAAGAGAAAAAAAGGAAGAAGAGCAACCAAAATGAATTAAACGCGAACGTCCTGAAGTGGAATCGATAGAACCAGAAAAGGAAGAAGAATAGAAAAAAAAGGAAGAAGAGCAACAAGAATCAATTAAACGCGAACGTCCTAAAGTGGAATCGATACAACCAGAAAAGGAAGAAGAATAGAAAAAAGGAAGAAGAGCAAGCAAAATCAACTGAACGCCAACGTCCCAAAGTGGAATCGATACAACCAGAAGAGGAAGAAGAAGAGAAAAAAGGAAGAAGAGCAACCAAAATCAATTAAACGCGAACGTCCTGAAGTGGAATCGATACAACCAGAAAAGGAAGAAGAACAGAAAAAAGCAAGAAGAGCAACCGAAATCAACTAAACGCGAACGTCCTAAAGTGGAATCGATACAACCAGAAAAGGAAGAAGAAGAGAAAAAAGGAAGAACAGCAAACAAAATCAACTAAACGCGAACGTCCTAAGGTGGAATCGATACAACCAGAAAAGGAAGAAGAACAGGAAAAAAGGAAGAAGAGGAACCAAAATCCACTAAACGCGAACTTCCTAAGGTGGAATCGATACAACCAGAAAAGGAAGAAGAACAGGAAAAAAGGAAGAAGAGCAACCAAAATCAACTAAACGCGAACTTCCTAAAGTGGAATCGATACAACGAGAAAAGGAAGAAGAAGACAGAAAAAAGGAAGAAGAGCAACAAAATCAACTAAACGCGAACGTCCTCAAGTGGAATCGATGCAACCAGAAAAGGAAGAAGAAGAGAAAAAAAGAAGAAGAGCAACCAAAATCCACTAAACGCGAACTTCCTAAAGTGGAATCGATACAAGGAGAAAAGGAAGAAGAAGACAGAAAAAAGGAAGAAGAGCAACAAAATCAACTAAACGCGAACGTCCTCTAGTGGAATCGATGCAACCAGAAAAGGAAGAAGAAGAGAAAAAAAAGGAAGAAGAGCAACCAAAATCAACTAAACGCGAACTTCCTAAAGTGGAATCGATACAACGAGAAAAGGAAGAAGAAGACAGAAAAAAGGAAGAAGAGCAACAAAATCAACTAAACGCGAACGTCCTCAAGTGGAATCGATGCAACCAGAAAAGTAAGAAGAAGAGAAAAAAAAGGAAGAAGAGCAACCAAAATCAACTAAACGCGAACGTTCTAAAGTGGAATCGATACAACCACAAAAGGAAGAAGAAGAGAAAAAAGGAAGAAGAGCAACCAAAATCAAGTAAACGCGAACGTCCTGAAGTAGAATCGATACAACCAGAAAAGGAAGAAGAAGAGAAAACAAGGAAGAAGAGGAACCAAAATCCACTAAACGCGAACGTCCTAAAGTGGAATCGATACAACCAGAAAGGGAAGAAGAACAGAAAAAAAGGAAGAAGCGCAACCAAAATCAACTGAACGCCAACGTCCCAAAGTGGAATCGATACAAGCAGAAGAGGAAGAAGAAGAGAAAAAAGGAAGAAGAGCAACCAAAATCAATTAAACGCGAACGTCCTGAAGTGGAATCGATACAACCAGAAAAGGAAGAAGAACAGAAAAAAGCAAGAAGAGCAACCGAAATCAACTAAACGCGAACGTCCTAAAGTGGAATCGATACAACCAGAAAAGGAAGAAGAAGAGAAAAAATAAGAACAGCAACCAAAATCAACTAAACGCGAACGTCCTAAGTGGAATCGATACAACCGGAAAAGGAAGAAGAAGAGAAAAAAGGAAGAACAGCAAACAAAATCAACTAAACGCGAACGTCCTAAGGTGGAATCGATACAACCAGAAAAGGAAGAAGAACAGGAAAAAAGGAAGAAGAGGAACCAAAATCCACTAAACGCGAACGTCCTAAGGTGGAATCGATACAACCAGAAAAGGAAGAAGAACAGGAAAAAAGGAAGAAGAGCAACCAAAATCAACTAAACGCGAACTTCCTAAAGTGGAATCGATAGAACGAGAAAAGGAAGAAGAAGACAGAAAAAAGGAAGAAGAGCAACAAAATCAACTAAACGCGAACGTCCTCAAGTGGAATCGATGCAACCAGAAAAGGAAGAAGAAGAGAAAAAAGAAGAAGAGCAACCAAAATCCACTAAACGCGAACGTCCTAAAGTGGAATCGATACAACGAGAAAAGGAAGAAGAAGACAGAAAAAAGGAAGAAGAGCAGCAAAATCAACTCAACGCGAACGTCCTAAAGTGGAATCGATACAACCAGAAAAGGAAGAAGAAGAGAAAAAAGGAAGAAGAGCAGCCAAAATCAACTAAAGGCGAACGTCCTAAAGTGGAATCGATACAACCAGAAAAGGAAGAAGAACAGAAAAAAAGGAAGAAGAGCAAGCAAAATCAACTGAACGCCAACGTCCCAAAGTGGAATCGATACAACCAGAAGAGGAAGAAGAAGAGAAAAAAGGAAGAAGAGCAACCAAAATGAATTAAACGCGAACGTCCTGAAGTGGAATCGATAGAACCAGAAAAGGAAGAAGAATAGAAAAAAAGGAAGAAGAGCAACAAAAATCAATTAAACGCGAACGTCCTGAAGTGGAATCGATACAACCAGAAAAGGAAGAAGAACAGAAAAAAGCAAGAAGAGCAACCGAAATCAACTAAACGCGAACGTCCTAAAGTGGAATCGATACAACCAGAAGAGGAAGAAGAAGAGAAAAAAAGGAAGAAGAGCAACCAAAATCAACTGAACGCCAACGTCCCAAAGTGGAATCGATACAACCAGAAAAGGAAGAAGAAGAGAAAAAAGGAAGAAGAGCAACCAAAATCAATTAAACGCGAACGTCCTGAAGTGGAATCGATACAACCAGAAAAGGAAGAAGAATAGAAAAAAAGGAAGAAGAGCAACAAAATCAATTAAACGCGAACGTCCTAAAGTGGAATCGATACAACCAGAAAAGGAAGAAGAATAGAAAAAAAGGAAGAAGAGCAAGCAAAATCAACTGAACGCCAACGTCCCAAAGTGGAATCGATACAACCAGAAGAGGAAGAAGAAGAGAAAAAAGGAAGAAGAGCAACCAAAATCAATTAAACGCGAACGTCCTGAAGTGGAATCGATACAACCAGAAAAGGAAGAAGAACAGAAAAAAGGAAGAAGAGCAACCGAAATCAACTAAACGCGAACGTCCTAAAGTGGAATCGATACAACCAGAAAAGGAAGAAGAAGAGAAAAAAGGAAGAAGAGCAAACAAAATCAACTAAACGCGAACGTCCTAAGGTGGAATCGATACAACCAGAAAAGGAAGAAGAACAGAAAAAAGGAAGAAGAGGAACCAAAATCCACTAAACGCGAACGTCCTAAGGTGGAATCGATACAACCAGAAAAGGAAGAAGAACAGAAAAAAAGGAAGAAGAGCAACCAAAATCAACTAAACGCGAACGTCCTAAAGTGGAATCGATACAACGAGAAAAGGAAGAAGAAGACAGAAAAAGGAAGAAGAGCAACAAAATCAACTAAACGCGAACGTCCTCAAGTGGAATCGATACAACCAGAAAAGGAAGAAGAAGAGAAAAAAAGAAGAAGAGCAACCAAAATCCACTAAACGCGAACTTCCTAAAGTGGAATCGATACAAGGAGAAAAGGAAGAAGAAGACAGAAAAAAGGAAGAAGAGCAACAAAATCAACTAAACGCGAACGTCCTCAAGTGGAATCGATGCAACCAGAAAAGGAAGAAGAAGAGAAAAAAAGGAAGAAGAGCAACCAAAATCAACTAAACGCGAACTTCCTAAAGTGGAATCGATACAACGAGAAAAGGAAGAAGAAGACAGAAAAAAGGAAGAAGAGCAACAAAATCAACTAAACGCGAACGTCCTCAAGTGGAATCGATGCAACCAGAAAAGTAAGAAGAAGAGAAAAAAGGAAGAAGAGCAACCAAAATCAACTAAACGCGAACGTTCTAAAGTGGAATCGATACAACCACAAAAGGAAGAAGAAGAGAAAAAAGGAAGAAGAGCAACCAAAATCAAGTAAACGCGAAGGTCCTGAAGTAGAATCGATACAACCAGAAAAGGAAGAAGAAGAGAAAACAAGGAAGAAGAGGAACCAAAATCCACTAAACGCGAACGTCCTAAAGTGGAATCGATACAACCAGAAAGGGAAGAAGAACAGAAAAAAGGAAGAAGCGCAACCAAAATCAACTGAACGCCAACGTCCCAAAGTGGAATCGATACAAGCAGAAGAGGAAGAAGAAGAGAAAAAAGGAAGAAGAGCAACCAAAATCAATTAAACGCGAACGTCCTGAAGTGGAATCGATACAACCAGAAAAGGAAGAAGAACAGAAAAAAGCAAGAAGAGCAACCGAAATCAACTAAACGCGAACGTCCTAAAGTGGAATCGATACAACCAGAAAAGGAAGAAGAAGAGAAAAAAAAATAAGAACAGCAACCAAAATCAACTAAACGCGAACGTCCTAAGTGGAATCGATACAACCGGAAAAGGAAGAAGAAGAGAAAAAAAAGGAAGAACAGCAAACAAAATCAACTAAACGCGAACGTCCTAAGGTGGAATCGATACAACCAGAAAAGGAAGAAGAACAGGAAAAAAAGGAAGAAGAGGAACCAAAATCCACTAAACGCGAACTTCCTAAGGTGGAATCGATACAACCAGAAAAGGAAGAAGAACAGGAAAAAAAGGAAGAAGAGCAACCAAAATCAACTAAACGCGAACTTCCTAAAGTGGAATCGATAGAACGAGAAAAGGAAGAAGAAGACAGAAAAAAGGAAGAAGAGCAACAAAATCAACTAAACGCGAACGTCCTCAAGTGGAATCGATGCAACCAGAAAAGGAAGAAGAAGAGAAAAAAAGAAGAAGAGCAACCAAAATCCACTAAACGCGAACTTCCTAAAGTGGAATCGATACAACGAGAAAAGGAAGAAGAAGACAGAAAAAAGGAAGAAGAGCAGCAAAATCAACTCAACGCGAACGTCCTAAAGTGGAATCGATACAACCAGAAAAGGAAGAAGAAGAGAAAAAAAGGAAGAAGAGCAGCCAAAATCAACTAAAGGCGAACGTCCTAAAGTGGAATCGATACAACCAGAAAAGGAAGAAGAACAGAAAAAAAAGGAAGAAGAGCAAGCAAAATCAACTGAACGCCAACGTCCCAAAGTGGAATCGATACAACCAGAAGAGGAAGAAGAAGAGAAAAAAAGGAAGAAGAGCAACCAAAATGAATTAAACGCGAACGTCCTGAAGTGGAATCGATAGAACCAGAAAAGGAAGAAGAATAGAAAAAAAGGAAGAAGAGCAACAAAAATCAATTAAACGCGAACGTCCTGAAGTGGAATCGATACAACCAGAAAAGGAAGAAGAACAGAAAAAAGCAAGAAGAGCAACCGAAATCAACTAAACGCGAACGTCCTAAAGTGGAATCGATACAACCAGAAGAGGAAGAAGAAGAGAAAAAAGGAAGAAGAGCAACCAAAATCAACTGAACGCCAACGTCCCAAAGTGGAATCGATACAACCAGAAGAGGAAGAAGAAGAGAAAAAAGGAAGAAGAGCAACCAAAATGAATTAAACGCGAACGTCCTGAAGTGGAATCGATAGAACCAGAAAAGGAAGAAGAATAGAAAAAAAGGAAGAAGAGCAACAAAAATCAATTAAACGCGAACGTCCTGAAGTGGAATCGATACAACCAGAAAAGGAAGAAGAACAGAAAAAAGCAAGAAGAGCAACCGAAATCAACTAAACGCGAACGTCCTAAAGTGGAATCGATACAACCAGAAGAGGAAGAAGAAGAGAAAAAAAGGAAGAAGAGCAACCAAAATCAATTAAACGCGAACGTCCTGAAGTGGAATCGATACAACCAGAAAAGGAAGAAGAACAGAAAAAAGCAAGAAGAGCAACCGAAATCAACTAAACGCGAACGTCCTAAAGTGGAATCGATACAACCAGAAAAGGAAGAAGAAGAGAAAAAAAAGGAAGAAGAGCAACCAAAATCAACTGAACGCCAACGTCCCAAAGTGGAATCGATACAACCAGAAGAGGAAGAAGAAGAGAAAAAAAGGAAGAAGAGCAACCAAAATCAATTAAACGCGAACGTCCTGAAGTGGAATCGATACAACCAGAAAAGGAAGAAGAACAGAAAAAGCAAGAAGAGCAACCGAAATCAACTAAACGCGAACGTCCTAAAGTGGAATCGATACAACCAGAAAAGGAAGAAGAAGAGAAAAAGAGGAAGAACAGCAAACAAAATCAACTAAACGCGAACGTCCTAAGGTGGAATCGATACAACCAGAAAAGGAAGAAGAACAGAAAAAAGGAAGAAGAGCAACCAAAATCAACTAAACGCGAACTTCCTAAAGTGGAATCGATACAACGAGAAAAGGAAGAAGAAGACAGAAAAAAGGAAGAAGAGCAACAAAATCAACTAAACGCGAACGTCCTCAAGTGGAATCGATGCAACCAGAAAAGGAAGAAGAAGAGAAAAAAAGAAGAAGAGGAACCAAAGTCCACTAAACGCGAACTTCCTAAAGTGGAATCGATACAACGAGAAAAGGAAGAAGAAGACAGAAAAAAGGAAGAAGAGCAGCAAAATCAACTAAACGCGAACGTCCTAAAGTGGAATCGATACAACCAGAAAAGGAAGAAGAAGAGGAAAAAAGGAAGAAGAGCAACCAAAATCAACTAAACGC
Source organism: Baylisascaris procyonis (assembly GCA_037389465.1). Classification (NCBI taxonomy): domain Eukaryota; kingdom Metazoa; phylum Nematoda; class Chromadorea; order Rhabditida; family Ascarididae; genus Baylisascaris; species Baylisascaris procyonis. The sequence continues at coordinate 49,486 of JAZARR010000104.1, read as the reverse complement.
GAACGTCCTAAAGTGGAATCGATACAACCACAAAAGGAAGAAGAAGAGAAAAAAGGAAGAAGAGCAACCAAAATCAAGTAAACGCGAACGTCCTGAAGTAGAATCGATACAACCAGAAAAGGAAGAAGAAGAGAAAGCAAGGAAGAAGAGGAACCAAAATCAACTAAACGCGAACGTCCTGAAGTGGAATCGATACAACCAGAAAAGTAAGAAGAAGAGAAAAAAAAGGAAGAAGAGCAACCAAAATCAACTAAACGCGAACGTCCTAAAGTGGAATCGATACAACCACAAAAGGAAGAAGAAGAGAAAAAAAGGAAGAAGAGCAACCAAAATCAAGTAAACGCGAACGTCCTGAAGTAGAATCGATACAACCAGAAAAGGAAGAAGAAGAGAAAACAAGGAAGAAGAGGAACCAAAATCCACTAAACGCGAACGTCCTAAAGTGGAATCGATACAACCAGAAAAGGAAGAAGAACAGAAAAAAAGGAAGAAGAGCAACCAAAATCCACTAAACGCGAACTTCCTAAAGTGGAATCGATACAACCAGAAAAGGAAGAAGAAGAGAAAAAGGAGGAAGAGCAACCAAAATCAAGTAAACGCGAACGTCCTGAAGTAGAATAGATACAACCAGAAAAGGAAGAAGAAGAGAAAACAAGGAAGAAGAGGAAAAAAATCAAGTAAACGCGAACGTCCTGAAGTGGAATCGATACAACCAAAAAAGGAAGAAGAAGAGAAAAAAGGAAGAAGAGCAACCAAAATCAAGTAAACGCGAACGTCCTGAAGTAGAATCGATACAACCAGAAAAGGAAGAAGAAGAGAAAAAAGGAAGAAGAGCAACCAAAATCAAGTAAACGCGAACGTCCTGAAGTAGAATCGATACAACCAGAAAAGGAAGAAGAAGAGAAAACAAGGAAGAAGAGGAAAAAAATCAAGTAAACGCGAACGTCCTAAAGTGGAATCGATACAAGCACAAAAGGAAGAAGAAGAGAAAAAAAGGAAGAAGAGCAACCAAAATCAACTAAACGCGAACGTCCTAAAGTGGAATCGATACAACCAGAAAAGGAAGAAGAAGAGAAAAAAAGAAGAAGAGCAACCAAAATCCACTAAACGCGAACTTCCTAAAGTGGAATCGATACAACGAGAAAAGGAAGAAGAAGACAGAAAAAAGGAAGAAGAGCAATAAAATCAACTAAACGCGAACGTCCTCTAGTGGAATCGATGCAACCAGAAAAGGAAGAAGAAGAGAAAAAAAAGGAAGAAGAGCAACCAAAATCAACTAAACGCGAACGTCCTAGAGTGGAATCGATACAACCAGAAAAGGAAGAAGAAGAGAAAAAAAAGGAAGAAGAGCAACCAAAATCAACTAAACGCGAACGTCCTAAAGTGGAATCGATACAACGAGGAGAGGAAGAGGAAGAGAAAAAAGGAAGAAGAGCAACCAAAATCCACTAAACGCGAACTTCCTAAAGTGGAATCGATTCAACCACAAAAGGAAGAAGAATGGAAAAAAAAGGAAGAAGAGCAACCAAAATCAACTAAACGCGAACGTCCTAAAGTGGAATCGATACAACCAGAAAAGGAAGAAGAACAGAAAAAAGGAAGAAGAGCAACCGAAATCAACTAAACACGAACGCCCTAAAGTGGAATCGATACATCCAGAAAAGAAAGAAGAACAGAAAAAAGGAAGAAGAGCAAGCAAAATCGACTAAACGCGAACGTCCTAAGGTGGAATCGATACAACCAGAAAATTAAAAATTGGAGAAAAAAAGGAAGAAGAGCAACCGAAACGAACTAAACGCGAACGCCCCCAAGTGGAATCGATACAACCAGAAAAGAAAGAAGAAGAGAAAAAAAAGGAAGAAGAGCAACCAAAATCAACTAAACGCGAACGTCGCAAGGTGGAATCGATACAAGCAGAAAAGCAAGAAGAAGAGAAACAAAGGAAGAAGAGCAACCAAAATCAACTAAACGCGAACATCCTAAGGTGGAATCGATACAACCAGAAAATTAAGAAGAGGAGAAAAAAAGGAAGAAGAGCAACCAAAACGAACTAAACGCGAACGCCCTAAAGTGGAATCGATACAACGAGAAAAGGAAGAAGAAGAGGAAAAAAAGGAAGAAGCTGAAAAGGAGGACAAAGAAGAGAAAGAAATGGGAAATGTCAAGAGTAGACGAGAAAAATTCTCTCTCGTCTAAAGGATCGATTCTCCGAAAGACCAGAACAATGCTAACGACAAAACCTTCGGCGGGGACTGTCGAGAAGAGTGGATTCCCATGCATACCAAAGATGTCCTTCTCGGCTGGCGGTGATAAGATTCACAAAATTTCCCTCTCAAAGTCATTGGGATTTAGAAATGCTCATTTCTCAGATTTATGAAGTCTTCAAAACAAAATGCAAATTATCCATCAAGGAATTTGCCTAAAGCAATGCAAATTGTCTATTCAAGAATTTGCCTAACTAAACTGTATATAAGCACCGCTCTATGTCAATAAATTCATTGGTTGGTTGGTTGGTTCATTCGTTGGATCATCAATAACGCGTCTCCGCCACAGAATGAACGATAGGCAATTTTTGAGAAATAAATGAGTCAGGTTGCCTTCCTGTTAAGATTTGTCACCCTAAAGCGTATTGTGTATTACCGGTGAATATTCTCTGTTGAGAAATGTATCATATTGCTTAAACATTTGTAGTGCCATTGCGGAAGATTCCAGAATATTTCCATAAATTGCTGAAAAATTGTTTGCGCGGCGAAATAGGTGAGAATTTTGCAGAAAATGAGATGCGTTGCGCGAAAATCGAATAATGTCTTCGGTCAAGGAAGAATCGGATATTACCTATGTCGTCACTAGAAGTCTCGTGTTCTGAAACGCTTGAAGATGATAGCTACAGCATAGCTTCTAAAGCTTCACTCTACACTGCCCGATGGTTTACGTGATTGTCATACGATCTACCCGTAATCTACGTAGTAGCACTCAGACAGCGGGAAGAAGTCAACGCTGATAAACGCTCTATAGCAAGAACTTATGACAATCAATTGTCGATCACCGTTGACTAGCCTCAAGCGAATCAGCGATGACGAATATTCCTATATTTTTACGCGCTATTCTCTGTCTATATTTTATTGCCACTTTTCTACTGCTGTTTCTATCGGCATTTTCTGTTGTCCTTTTCATTGCTTCTTTCTCATCTGTGGTTTTGTTTACTAGTTCACTGGACCATCATTGTTCACGTGTTTGGCTTTTTTCAAAGGGAAGCACAATGAACACACAATATCGCATGCATCTGGACTTCAGAGAATGTTACACCTGTTGCTGCTAACCGGTTCAACGAAACACTGTAAATAGATAACTCCTTTCAGACATCTTTCAGTCTCTTTCGGTCTTTTCAGCTGCGCGGCTGCTTTTCTCCTGAGACGTCCGAAGTTCAGTAGGCGTTACTATATACTTCGATGTAGGTGCGTGCGAGGAAGTGCAGGCACAGCGATACTTTTTCATGGATTCCGTGGATTCTTCGTCAGCTGTCGCTTCTTGGCGGCGTTCGCTGGCCTATGCGGACCTTTAACATAACCGTCAATTTGTCCGGATAACGTTCAGGAATAGAATTGCTCATTTTTATTGATACATTTATAAAGTATTCAATTCGATGATAATGCCGTTGAACTTACAGGTTTCATGACAACCTCCTGTCATGGATCGTGAATGTTTACAACGAGTTTTTGTCGTTGACGTGCCTTTTCTTCTGCAATGAAGTAGTATTTGCTGGGAAATCTATTCTAGTTTCGTCCTTCATTTTCATTTTCATTGATGCAAGTGCGATCAATGCGCGATCTAATGGCTGACACTTATGTAGTATTGGTTGCGAACTCGTTGTATGCTTTCACGAGAGTAGCCTGGTTCATAAAGAGTTTTGAACGCTTGAAAACTTCTTAGCGCAACTTTGAAACCTGATCATTGGTTGGCATGCGATTTTGGTTCGCTTGCGATAGCTGGTTTTTTAAGTTGTTTCTATGTTTTCATTTCTTTTCGTCTCGATGTTGTGGAAGGAAGCTCAATAACAAGTGTGTCTCAACTTCTTCAAAAACGTATCTCTAAGACGGAGGAATTCGAACACCGGACGTAGTCGAATTAATAGTGATTTACTGCGTTGAAGCTGACTATGTTTTTATCACCAAAGAGTGAAAAGTGAAACTACATTTAGAAATGGTTGTAATTGGATTGGGTGAAGTAGCCGTTGTGCCACTTGCTGTGATATGCTTTTCATTTATCAAATTCAACGTCATCTTTGCTGCAGCGACGACGATCATCGCGACTACAACTTATTTCTTGTAAGTGCAATAAACTTGATTGATGAATCTGCAAGGTCACAACGTTAACAACATGCTGATTTTTGATGAAGATGCAATGGAATCATCCAAAAATATTAAGTTCAAAAATTATATTCGGCGCAGTAAAATGTTGGTGTAGCTTGCAGAGAATGATCAATAACTGAAAAAAAAAATTTTTTTTTCGTTAATGGTGTCTTCTCGCCTACAGAAGGGGTTCAACATTTAACACTTGCGAGCTCTATGTGTTTAGAAATGCTTAGAAAATTTCACCTATAAAACATGTAGTATTAGATGCGACGGGACGTTTTTGAATCCGAGATAAATTCCTTCACGCGGCTAATCTTTGGTGGGGTCGGAAACGGTTTAAAGAGGCAATTATTATGTGATTGATGCATCAGTCATTGGTGGAAAGGAAAGCATGGTGAGCTTGATTTTTCATGAAAAATCTTCTACTATATCTTGTCTGTATTATCTTGTCTGTATTTTGTCTGCTTTAGTTTATTTGTGGGCCATTGAAGATTTAGTTCTTATGCATTGTGGCACTTCCTATATGAAAGTGGCAGCGCATGAGACGCGTTTCATTTTACTTCAGATGGACAAAGCACCTAAACGATTATTGGAAACGGCGAGGCATTCCAGGACCTGAACCAAATTTCTTCTTTGGCAATATATTGCAACTGCAGAAAGGATTCGCAAAGTTCGACATTGAGAACATGAGGAGATTTGGACGCTATTATGGGTTGTCGCTTTGTTTCACTGGTGGCAGGACAATCGTCAGCGAATGAGTGAAAGGAAATTTGGGATTCGGAAGCTGCTAAATCTGGAACTGTGAAGTTTACCCGATGATGGCGCTCGAACGTTGAAAAAAAGAGCCAAGACATCATGTTTTTTCCTTACGTTTGCTAGAAAACACTCGCAAGTGAAAATTAGTAGAAACGTTTTTTTTTTCATTCAGGCGCCAGAGTGTACAAAAATTGGATGGGAACTTATGTGACAAAATGGACCATGCGAGTATTGTTACATATCCGGCGGTGAAACTTCTCCCCCGCCGGGAAATTTTTGATGCCCTGCGCCGCTCTTTTCCGATGTTCCCATACTTACCCGGGGCGTGATGGGGCCGTCGTCGCCATGGCATCAGCGTGGGTGTAGCTCATAGATTTCGAACCGCGGGAGCTGCCGCGAAATTTTCCGAAACTAAGTCTGCCACAGTGGCTAAGAGGGTCCCACAAAAGCCGAATTGCCTCATTTATATGAGCCATGTTTGGGAAGAGAAAAGGAAAGTTGACTTCACCAAGTGAAAAGAAAGTAATTATGCTGTTCTTTCTTCTTCCATCATTTCAACAAGAGAATATCTGGTCCATCGGAAGCTTCCATATACAACGGTCATAGTTGAAAAACGCAAAAATTAGCGAAGGCACAAGCATATAACGTAACTGGCCGGTGCGCTGAAATTCTCTGAGTTTTCCCTTTTATGCACAGCTTTTACTTCAATGGAAAAAGGAAACTGTTAAGATGTCGTATAAAGCGCTACTGAATGGCCAATTTTGTGAATATAAATTATAAAATGATGTAATTTGTCCAGTCAAAGCAGTCGTCGTAGCATTATTTTATGCTACACCTTGAGCAAATTTCATAACTTATCGTAGTAGAAATTTATAGGGTGTGGTGTCCATAACCGCGCTAAAGTGAATCTGAAGCTTCAGGTATAGGTTATCAGAACCGTTGTGAAGATCATTGTTTATAGAAGAGTAGCATCGGTTGCTCTCGGAAGAATCCGTGGAAGGGAAGGTATTTCTGGTTATGGTCTAACACCAAGTTCTGCATTGGAGCATCGTATGCTCGATTTCGTTGAAATCTTCCCTGTAAAATCATGTTCGCCGCCTTTCTGACCGCACTATTCTTCACTGCAAAAATCCGAGCATTTTGCATCGTTTGCAGATGAAACTCCAACTGCGTTGAATACTGTCGACGCCTTAATGATTTCTTTTTATTCATTTCAGTGCATCATTCTTGGGATATCCGGAGCTGAACGTTTGCGATCCCGAGATGCTAAGGCAAATCCTCATTCAAGAATTCCCAACGTTTCATAACCGCGTGGTTAGAGCTACATGTCCTCTGTCATCGTTCTAGGCCCTAACCCGTTCCTGTGCAGTCGTTTGCGCAGATAAAGCTGCACAGAATGTCCGTTGTGCCCGTTGCTTCCTCAGAACTATTCAAAGATGAATTGTTTAAGCTTTACTACTAAAATGTAGTTTCTAATCTCCTCGTTCGGAAATGCTTTCGTTCTCAAAAATTCACTTGTTAATCACTGATGATAGCGCGTGATCATTTCTTATTCGTAGTCTTAAGCTAATATAAAGGAGATGAGAAAATTTAGCACACGAAGAACGTGCTGATAACAGTTTTTTTCCGTTCACCCAGATATCCGACTTCTTCATTGGTAATCAAACGATGCGGCAGAATATGGTCAATGTCATGAAGGACGAGCATTGGAAAGACGTAAGGAGGACCATCACTCCTGCTTTTACGTCTGGACGTATTGCAAAGGTAGATTGCATTCGATTTGACAGCGAGAGCAATATATGGCTTTTGCGGTTTTTTTTTGGGGGGGGGGGTTGTTTGCGTTGTTTAAGAACGAAACTGCAAGAGTCAGTGGCAGTCACTGATGCTGAATGCGAAAGTGAAAGTACTTGTGATCCACACATGATGACTATTTTGTGCTGATCGTTGAAGGCATTGTCAAGTCAAACATTTCACTTGAATAGTCCCACTATGTACTGGTTGCCATTAGGTTAATGCAGTGACCCATGTTTTCCTTTTCTTTGTCTGTTTTATGCAAATTCATTCGTTACTCTTTTTTCCTCGTCAACAATTCTCGCCAGGTTTCCATGGTTCTAAAATGCTTTTGGTATATGAAATGTTTCACTTCGCGGGCCTTGGCCACTATGCGCCGACAGCCTTAAGCAATAAGCTCGGCACTGATGCAACAACTGGCAAAATGCCACTGGACAGGTTGAAGCTGATGCGTCTCCACTAATTCAGAAGTCTGCACTAATGTAAATGTTTTTTCAGATGGTTCCAACTATGTCGCGATGTATACGCACAACGGAGGGAGTAATCGACCGCTGCATTGAGAAATCAAACGGGATTGTTGAAGCGAAAAAGTTTGCGTTATTTTGCTGCAATAGGAAATAATGAAATAATGAAATAATGTATAATATCTTATGTCTTAATGTCTTAGGAAGTGAAATAATCTTGAATAGTACAATCATCGGATTTACAAGACACGCATCACGCTTATATCTTTCATGATGAAACGAACTCATGCATCCTGTTTGCGTTTGACAAGTTCACTAACGCGATACTGGTGTGCTAACTGTATTCAACTCGTAGAAAAAAAGTAGTCAGTCCGACGACTGGTGAATGCGTTCCATTTGGTTGAGATATCCGGTATCCATATCCGGTGCATCGATATCTCCGAGATGGATGCATTGGAAGGTTTCTCTATGCTACAAATTGGTCTTATATTATTTGGAGAAATCTGATGCCGTAGTGAAGAAGACCAGGACAAAGAAAGCGCGACGAACCTGTGCGTCAAATAAAAGGCAGGCGGTCAAACGCATGCCCCTGCATTTTCATCCATGAGAGCTATAATATTGCATAAATCGCGATCATTTATTTATTTGTGCTGCATCTTTCGTGCACGCTGCATTTTGCCGTTATCCTCTCCTAGCCATAAAAAAGCTGTTTTAGTTTGTGGTTAGCTGGGGACGATGAGTTGATCATTGTAAATGCAGATCTATAAATTTCAGAGTTTTCACCAATTTGGCGTTCGATGTGATCGCTCAGTGTGCGTTCGGCGTCGACTTGAGCTTACAGGGTCAGGAAGAGTCGGAACTCGTCTATTATTCGCAGAAAGTTTTCAAACAGTCATATGTGGATTACCGAGTCATGATCTTAGGTGACTGCAGTTCTTTGCGCAAGACTAAACGGTCACTATTATCGGTGATTAAAGAACAGCGTTGCGCTTAGGTTTCTCCTCCAGTGCTGAGATTATGCCGTTTATCATGAACGTCCAAAAGTGATCACTAGCGGAACATTCAACACAGTAAAAAAAAAAAAAAAAAACGCTTCCCTGTCGAGAGAGAAACTTTCACCGCAAAAGACAGGGATAGAACCACAACAGGTCAGCCCTGGCAAACACTTCGGATTGAGAGGAAGCAGAAATTCACATGACTAGATTTCCTCCGGACAATTTTAAACTTCTCCCTGAGTGGCGCCATCGACATATAAGGAGTACTTTCTATCAGTTTTCCGCGCACACAACGCGTTACTGCAATGTGGTGCAGCAGTGCGGAACTCAATTTCTCTCCGCCTTGCGGTATTATTCATGGGCTGTTCATATGCCAGCTATTCGTAAGCAAATAGGCTAACAAATTCCATCGATGTAATGGTTGCTCAAAAGGGTCATTTTTGACTCAAACGATTCTACAAGCATCCGTTCGTGGAGGAATGACATGAGACGTTGTTTTACTTCCAGATTTGCCTTAATAAGTGATGTTAAAAAACACAGTAATCATGCAAGCCCCTGTGGTATGGATTCCTCCTGGCTGTGATTTCTTCGCAAAGGCATATTGATGCATATACAGGTTGGGGAATATAGAAGGCGGTTGAGTTCTAAGCCACCGCACTTCACTAAAGATAGTCTAAGATGACCTGATGACATTGCACTTATCATGTACGATTATGCGCCAATATGGTATCTTGGAGGGAATACGAAGAGTGAAGCGATGGAAATGTCACGGTTTTTTTAGTCACGCGCTTATGTCTATGAACAACACTGCGTTTTGCAGTACTTTTCCCTAACGTGGCACGTCTTGTGGAGAGAATTTTCGATTTTCAACTTATTGGAGGCGATTGCGATAAGTTCTTCGAGCCGGTTGTACGGAAGATGATCGAGGAAAGGCGAAAAAATCCTCGTCAGGTCTACCTTGTATTATATTCAAAAGAGCAGATGCTTTTCAAAATTAGAGGCATATCTAAGAAGAAGCGCTTTATGTAAGCCAACTACACTTCCGGAGTCTGCCTCCAGTCGAAAAATTATATTCATTTGCGAATTAAAAAAGAGACATTGACTATAATCAACGTATGTGCACATCCGATTAGATTGTTACGTACGAAAATAGACTGGGCGTCGATTATTACATCATTCACCGTAATGAAGTTCTGCCAAGATGCACTCAAAGGCTTTTTAATGTGCCCACATATGCACTGGACAGAGGAGAAATTTATATATGCGATGCCGCTTGTGAAGAGGAGGGGAATTTTCCATACAGTAGCGAGCGAGACACGTCAGTTGAGTGGACAAGAATGGTGAACGATAGAATATTAACGCAGTGTTGCATACAGGTTTAAGAATATTAACGCAGTGTTGCATACAGGTTACCTCTGAAAGTGAACGAAGAAATCGAAGTGAACGCAACAGTGCTTGGCAAATGGGACGCAAAACGCAGAGCAACATGCGACGTATCAACTTTTTTTTTTCGAATCCTGCTTAGAAATGTAGCATAGGGCGTGATGAAATGAATTGAGCCGAATATTTGAAGACATACGGATGAGCAGATGAACGAACATTTCAGGAAAACCCCGATTTTCTGCAATTGCTTTTGGATACATCGGAGGAGTCGGAAAGAGACGAAGAGTTGATGCACGATGTGGTGGACAGCGGAAAGAAGGTTGCATTAAGTTCTTTTTGCTCCTGGCATAACCGCAAGAAACGAAACTGCTTGTTCAGGCATGGAGCAGGGACTATCAGAGAGGGAGACGAGAGGGACGCCTTCGAATTCCGAGTCGTCCGACCAGCCGAATACGTATACTGAGCTAGCCCGTTATCGAAGTACAGCACACCTCAACAAAAATGCCGATTTTGGGTTGCACTGCTAGAGAAAGTTTCGCTTCAAATTTCGTCGCAAACTGAAATTTCGTAAAAAAGCATGGCGGCTCAGCGCGGCAGTGAGGATCACAGACTGTTTCCCAGCTACAAACAGCAGCGCCGAATTTCATGATGGCCACCATGACTGGTTCGGTGGCATTTTTCGACCCAACCCACAAACGAATACATAGAGGATGGCACTTAATTAGCAATATAGCTCATTTATTTCACTGATAGGTCAGTGCACGGCTTAGAATGCTGAACTGTGATTATACTGATTCAGTTTGATAGCCATTTTTTGGCAATACATGAAAAATTAGAGAACAAATGAAATGTTGGAAATTAAGAAATGCATAAAATTGTCCCTGTCCCTGTTTGGAGGTCGGAATTTTCCACCGTTGCTGTGAAGAAATGCAAAATTATAAACTGCATCTTCGGCGCTTTGCAGCACATATACAGCAGACCTTATCGAAGAATATAGCAATCTTTATCCAAGACCATTTATTTTCTGGGTCGACCGATTTTGGAATAGACAACCCTGAGCGGTTCCTTCATTTAGGTCTTGATATTACATTGTTCCAGAAGGTCGAAAAGCGTCTCAGCTGTATCACTTGTCGTAGGATTTTTGGTGATGCATTCTGACGAAATTAGATTACGAATAGAAATATTCAAACCCCATTCACTGGAACATCCTAACTTCAAACTTCGGTTAATTCTTTGTTTTGATAGTGAGACAATTGATAATGTACAAAGGCAGACTCTAAATGGAAATAGAAAATGAGTCAACCGTTTGTATATAATAATGGAGGAGAATAAATCAAGGCCCTGAAAATCAGAAGCACGCGTTAAGAAGTGCGTTTCAGGCAACCTCCACGTCCCTTCCATTCCTGCCTCATCCTCTCCTCCCATCCAGTGCCACATTTAGGAATCATGTAATATTTAACCGATAATGTCCTTAATTCCATTTTCTGAGGTGCAAGACCATACAGTGCGATATCAGTCAAGTAAAGAGCATCGCTCCTTGCAATGCAGTTAAAATAATCTGTTTCGCTGTTCTCCGCGAATTCTTTCATTTATAGGCTATATTGTTTGTAGTTATATATTTTGCAGAAATAAATAGAGCACTGCAAGGTTCGCATGCTTTAGATTGTCCTAAATGATCTGGAGTTGGCTGCACAAGGATACCTATTTCTTACCGTAGGATACGAGGCGATATCTATTACTCTCACATTTGCTATCTACTCTCTCGCTTCCAATCCACAAGTGCAAGAAATAGCATATGCTCAAATTATGGACGTCCTTGGGCACAAGGTATTTCCTACCAATTGCTTCATTATGCCAAAAAGCAATTTTTGTTTCAAATGAAGCGATGTTTGAAGCAGAAATAAGGTGATATTAATTTTGCGATTCGTTTCCCTTAAGTTCCGTTTGCTGTTCCTGTTTCCACCGGCCAAAAGTGAACAGCATTCGTCTACGAACAGAAGCTTGCTGCTCTCTCCTGAAATCTAAAAAACGGAGCGGATGAGGATTCTCTGATCAAGGAACCAGCCTTCTTCAGGGAACAACCGTACTGTTCCCATGCTTCGGTAGGTTTAACATAGCTATTTGAATTCAACTCATAAAACAAAAGAGCATATTTAGGATCACACACTTTGGCATCGTATTAGGGGATGGAAAATTTAGAAATTTTTACACTTTTCTTTGACACGCATCTTCAAATGCTTGAGCCCTATGATCTGCGTGACGACTGAGGAATAAGAGACAGATAGAATCCTATATCAAAATGGTGGACTCGATGAACTTTCTACTGTTACGCACGTTTGACTCAGAAGCTCAATAGCAGTCGAACATTTTAGCGCATCTAAATAGGCATTAAGTGCACAGAGGAAAAAGTCAATTTCAAATGTGGCGATGCTGTAAAACACAATTCTTCGAACGAAGAGAGCAAAGTCATTTAACAGCTGTTCTCATCTTTATTCTGCACTTATTGTTTACAGGTGACTAATCATTGGAACCCATTATTCACTCAATCAGTCCTGATTACCTCAGTCATATTTCAGGAGACCATCGACTACGACGATCTTATGAAGATGACTTATCTGGAACAAGTAATGAATGAAACATTGCGGATGTATCCGCCTACTCCGAGGTATGTCGCATGTACATCAGGATATACTCGTTTTCGGTGCGAAAACGCTGAAAGCGCAGGATGCATCAGAACAGCGTTGGAATGTCTCTGTTGTACTTACGTCGATCTTGCTCAGCATTACTCAGTAGGGTTGTCCTTGGCATCTAGTATTATATGGAACATATATATATATATATATATATATATATGCCAACTGAGGTAGGTAACCGGGTTGATATAGGCTGACGTATAAGGCCAAAGGGTTCTGAGGATGACTGAAGATGCGAGACTGAAGACTGGAAAGAAAACTGATGAGGCGCTGAGGATATTGCCGTCGTGAAACGATAAATGCAAAGGCAAACACGACAATGCGAATAGCCTCGAGGATCACCAGTAAGAAGAAGAGGTAGGAAAAATTACATGAGAGCTTGGGAAATTGCAGATAGGATAGCTAATGTTGATAAGAGTAGAGATGAAATATGATGAGAAAAATAGTAAATGATGGAGTGAAAAGAGAAAACCAAAAAATATAGTTTCCATAAAGAATTGAGAGAGTGAAGACTACGGAGGCGCATGAAAAAAGACGAAAGTATCGTACAGCGGAAATCAACATAGGAAATTAGAATGTACGATTAGACAGGCATTTGAAATGAAGCTGTTGATGGAGAGATGATTGAAATAAAGGCTGACCTTCAAGCAGTGGAACGCAAGACTGATTGAAGCTGTATGAGACCGTGACGGAGACTGCGAATGAGGAATGGAGAAAAGAAATTGGAATAAGGGAAAAATAGAAGCCAATGGAGAATTCTAATCCCTCATGTTGTTCCTCTTTCTTTGAAGAATAACTCCAAAAATCAAAGAAAGGTCGAGTCGAGCACGCTTCTCTTGTAGATGATAGCGGTATGCGCAGCTATCTCAAATTTTCGAGTAATAACTCCAAACAGCATACTGATTTCACTTTCATAGTGATTCTATTGTTGAGCAATCAAATGATTGTTCTCATTGCAGGCATGACCGTAAATGCCGCTCCGATATTACAGTAGGCGGAATAACAATCGAGAAAGGCACCTTCGTCTTTGTTTCAACTTTTGCTCTTCATTATAACGAACAATACTTTCCAAATCCAGAGAGATTCGATCCGGATAGGTGAGAAAGAAATTTGATCACAATTTATGCAACAGAAACCGTTTCGTACACCCGAATCCCTACCTCGTTTTCCAGTGAAGATGTGTTCCTATTTGTGTGCGTTTGTCCGACGGAAATCTCGTTGGGTTTCGGCAGTGAAAGTCGGAGAGACGATAACTTCCTATTCGATTGCATTTGCACATCACGTAGGGTGCCACGTTAACATGCAAGCATTCGTTTTTGAATACAATGATCATTATTTTCCAACTACTCGATTTCCGCCGGTGTCATAGAGTTAGTATTTACTTTGGTTATGCATGGTTACACGTTTGCCAATAGCGTATGCCGGTGGCATTTCCCAACTTCGTTGTTGCCCATATCTTGCACTCTCTATCGGAGGAAACTTTATCCGAGACGGAACGTCTGACGCCGATATGCAGTGCTCGCTAGAAAACAATGCGTGAGATGGAAGGCCAATGAGCGCTAGACGAAGCTACTCAACAGCCTTTTACTTTCTGCGCTTTGAAGGGTCACCAGGCAAGGAACTAAAAATCATATCCACGCTGTCAGCGCTTCAGAATCAGAACAGACGAAGATATTCAAACATAATAGGCAGTGCGATGAGAAGGCGAGCGCGTCTCGCGGCCTTCCTAATAAGCGCTGCAGGCAAAAAGTCTACGGTCCTGATCATCGTAAGAAGGTGCGCAAGTCATTAAGAGGAGGTCTTGGCGAGATCTGCGAAAGTCACTGACACAAACTGACACACATCGCTCATTGACACAAACGCAGCAGATTCTGAGAAGATCCTTGTAGTAGTCTGTGCTACTGTGAAAGAGGATAGCGGTGACTTTCTTCATCGTTGCTGTACTCTGCGTGCATATTGTCGTATCGCTCCAAGTGATTACGGAGAACGGATCATCTTGTTATAAAGTGGTATGATCTTTGGCTGATATCGTGAAAAAGCTTTTTCCTACATTGTCCCATTTCCGTTCCCGATGAAAGAATTTCTCATCATACAGTTCCCTTCCTAATGTTTTGATTCCTGGAACACCGACCGCCCCATCTCATACATATTTGATTCATGTTTCCTCTGTACATACCACAAAGGCGTAAATTGGCATTTATTTTGATAGTTTTGTCAACGGTCATAATAACAACGAAATTTAAGTGAGGTATATTTGAGATGTAATGGGAATGGAAAATAATCAGCGAAGGCATTTTACTCTTAATGTTAGATATCGTAGATGTGACTGTTCGTTCATTTACATACCAAGTTGCTCACATGTATCCAACCTTCTGAAAGGGACTAGAATGCAACTGCAGGTTTTCACCGTCTGAGAAAGCAAAACGGGACCCACTCGTGTTCACGCCGTTCGGTGCTGGCCCACGAAACTGCATCGGGATGCGTTTCTCTCAAACGGAAATTCGTCTCACAATGGCTCATCTATTGCGGAAGTTCCAGTTCAGCGTTCCAGAAGAATTGCAAGTAAGAACTGTTTCAATGTACTCGCAAAATCCGCTACCTTAAGGAATTTTCATCAGGCAGCGGGGACATTTGCTATACTCACAACGAGTCTCCTAACTAATAACGGATTTAGAGGTTCACGTTTGCGAAATCACCAGCATTGATCGGACAAAGTTTTCGGTGACATAAATGGAATCAATAGGTTTATAGTGGAACGCGATAGAATAACATGAGTGGTTAATTTTAAGGAGTTGCTGCGATATTGTCTTTTTTTAAATTTTATGTCCGCATTTCCATTATCAGCTCAGGTGTGATCTAATTTTCCCACCACTGATTGCCATGAGGATGTCGTTATTTCGAATGCGAAAATGTTCGTTTATTTTGTTCGCTTCCCAAACGATTCGATAATTTGAGTCGTTCATGTGGCTAAACCTTCTCATTGTTCGTTTGCATTAACGGCTGGTTAAACGCAATAGCGAAATAAATACTACGGAATATTCCATCACAGAAATAAACACTACTCACTCGTTTATTCGTTCCGTTCTTTGGATCGCCATTAATTGAGAGAGTTGGCATTTTCGGAATGTAGAAAAGAGGTTTCGCAGAGTGAAGGACATGCGGAAGGATTGCGCTCTAGTAGTTGTGGCATACTCACCATTGCTAAAGGTTGACTAATGACCGACGAACATCTTTCGATATTTAGGATGGTCATCCCCGCATGGCGCAAGGAGAAGATCCCCAATTGATGCTGCAACTGCTGCCGCCGCAACAGCCAGTGTTGATATTGCTAAGGCGCGCGATTGTTTAGCCTAGTTAGGGACATCTCTATTCAGGTTTCATGGAGGTTGTCTGCGTCTCCTTGAGAGTCAATCGGATAGTACGTTTGTTCTCACTCACTCGTCTCTTTACATTTTATTCTTTTTGAGCTAGTCTTTCCTCATCTAGTCGAATAATTAAATTTTCGAGGGTTTTACTTTAGAGCGCAGTTGAGCATAGAGCATCATCGAGTTTCTCAATTTGTTCACTGAGTGCCTAACTGTTGCTCATTCCTGAATTATAAAGAATGAATTATAAAGCACGAAGCCGGCGACTAATGGAGCATTAAACGGCACAACTAGAAGAGAGTTTTTTTCTTGTAAACATGCCGCACCACCACTGGAATGCACTTTCAGGCTCATTGAGTTTCCATTGTTTTGACCAACATTCCATTACAGGGTCGATCTCCTGAATTACTAACAACAGGAATGACGAAGGCGAAAACTCCGATAACCATAACTGCAAGACGAAGAACTCCATGAATTGAAGCACTGGCTATTAATACTGTTAGCAGCGGACCTTTCGTTTTGAATCGTGGATGTTTTTTACCGAAAGTTTTCAAATCCTTCGGCCGTAGTATTTTCGGGAGTTGTTTTTCTGGAATTCACAACAGGAAGTTTGTTAGATGAACTTTCACGCCGAATTGTTCAATTTCACTGAAGATCTATGACACATTCAATAAAGTTAAACTCCTTTATTGAATGTGTCATAACATAAATATGTGTTACCATTACCATAAATATACTTTTCGAGCAGTTTATATTGCAAGTATCCTATCTATGCAAGGATTTCCTCCCATAAGGATTTCTTCCTTGTGCAACGGGAATTTACGCAGGAGTAACTGGGAAGCATGGATTTTGTCATCCATGGGATGCACAGATGTTCAATGTGACATATGGCCTAAGGCCATAGCATGCAAATTTTTGGCACAACAATATCGTTTAGTGGTCTTCTGTCCTGAGAAAAATATTAATAAATCGAAGACTTTGAAAAAACTTCTTCCGCTTCCCCTACTCATTGCACGAAGAAATTACAGAATTCACGTTTTTCGCGCGCAGCCAGCTATATTTTATCGTGAACAATTGCTTTTACGATCGCTTTCAGACGTTCAATAAACTATTCTTAGACAAAAAAGTTCTTTATTCGTAAAACATTTACTACATATTATATTACTTTGTATCATAAAATTTTATAAATCCTTGCAAAGCGATGAATGACGTCGGTTCTTTCAATATTCAACTCAACAATGTAACAGAATCTTTTCTCAAAATAGCCTACAATATGCTCAACTATTTCCATAGCTGCTGTCATTAAGATTGTTCTCCCTGATTGAGTGTTTGTCGTGAACAAAACAAAGTTGGTGGTCGTATGTAGACGACAGAAAAAGATAAAGAAGAGATCGACGGTTTATTAGAAAAGAGATCAACAAAGTTAAGGTCACAATGCACGTGAAGTAAAACCAAAAGGCTGCGCAGGCCTGTCAAAATAATCGGCAATATAAAAGCAGTAAACGAAACAACGACAATCGAAGGCCAAAGCTTTGACTTGGGGCAGGTTGAGCGAATTGAGCGATATAATACCGAATGAGCGGGACACACCTTTAGAATATGGCACTTGTTGTCAACTGTCTCACGGCCTGATACAATGAAGCGCAATATAAGCACAACAGAAACGAGGTGGCGGGCGATCGCTTTCGTGCCGACACCTGCTTATCAATGTATCACCGTCTAACTCGTGCGACTGATTTTATTCACCGCAATTTCTTTTCTCCCGCGCTGGGATTGACTATTCGGGCTTGTGGCTACCCGAGAACTTGAACAGTGAATGAATTATAATTGATTTCGACAAAGAAACCGGCTGTTTTGATGAGGGCTCGTCCGCTTGCGCCCTTTTCCTTCTTTTTGCGCTTGGCTACACCAACCTCCTGGTTGGTCCGTCCCAAGTTTGTTCACACGGTTCGGGGGACACCTTTCTGCTTGGCGATTCGCCCGACACCTCAAACTTGGGTAATTGAACCTTTAACGTACTTCGGAAACGACGCGAAAATGCGATATACTCGAAAGACGAATACAAAACCATCATAAAACATGATCTGAGTCAAATGCGATGATTCTGGTCATGAGCTAACGAAAAGGTACAAACAAATGACAAGGAGAAAGCAAAAAACGTCACAAACTACTGACGAGATCGCAAAAGTTTGAGGCAATCAACAAGTAACCATGAGAATCAAATTTAAATTCAAGAAAAAACAATAAAGAAGAAAGTACTGACAATTACACTTACGCGCTTATACACGACGCATTAGAGGACACGCGCTTACACACGACCGCAACGCCGCATTAGAAGACGATATAGTCGCTACAGCCAGAGATCAACTTAGATCGTTCTTTGAGTTATGCGTTGATACACAGTGTGATTTAGTGTATGCAGCAGCCCACTAACTCACTCGCGAATCTTCGCGACAGTGTTCTACTTGAGGAAAATGTCTTTTGATGAGTGCATATATTTACCGATAGATTTTTTTTTTCAAAAACGTTTAAAACTTCTCGCAATAGGCTTATTCGTCTGCATCTTGATGGAGCATTTTTTTTCGTCCAGTTTTTCATATTATGGTAATCTTCGCGTGCTTCTACACTTCGGAAAGTTTCGTTTTTCAAGCATTTTATCAAACATTTGGAAAATTCGGTGTGGTCATACGTTTTCTTAATTTCTGCTACTAATGCACTTAAACAGGGCGGTTAATAGTTTGGCTATTTTTGTTAATGCTTCTGAGATATCGGCGTAAACGAATTAGCAATGAGTTTGCAGGTTGCGCATAGAATTGCTCCAATTGGTTGGCAATTTCTATGTATTTGCATCTGATGATACTTCCGGTGCAGATGGATATATTGTTGAAACGTTTATAAAAGCTCTACTTACTCTCTGCTTTGCATTCGGTCGATGAGGTTGTCAAAGTTGCTAGAAGTTTTAGTGACATCATTTGTATATTCTCTAAATTTCCTGTTATTTGCTAACGGAGATTTATTTGATGGGTTTGTTTCATCCGCTTCTGTTTTTTCTTTCCCCGGACGCTTCAAAATAGTTTCGTTTTACGAACTAGAAGTCCAAAGTATACTTTCACGTAGAATTGAGTGGTCATTTCACTTCTTCTAAGCTTGCAAATAATTTCGGGCTAGGTTCAGCTCAGTTTCATTGCAAATTTTGAGTGGTTGAACACCACAAATACGCATGTAAAACTTTCTGTTGTTCGTATAGTACAAGATAGTACACCAGCATATTTTCTTGCATAGCTGCATTTTGGCGATAGTCGTTTTTTGAGGGACCGGGAGTGGAAGGGGCCTCAACGAATTAGTCCAACTGAAATGAATTAGGTTTTGCATTGACAGTACAGCGGTTCTCAATGAGCGGGGGAGGGGGGAAGGGAATTTAATGATGGGTAGGCGAGCGCTACCGATTATGCTAATTGTATTATGGAGCCGGGTGCTCTTTGCGCCCAATTTAAGCCTCATTCAGTGCGAATTAGCGTCAATCAGCGGCCACTTTTTGCAGTGTGCTTATGAAGCGCAACTCTTAACGGCTTTTTCATCAGCACATACCTTCATCTTCTACTGCGTCTATACAGCTGACAGCAACCCCGCCAGTCACTCATCTGCTAGTTTCACCTATAGTTTGAGTTATTCGAAAAGTTCCAGAAATTTTGCACACTGAAACATCCCAAGATCATATAGCAAGAAAATAAGAGGTTGTGGGTTCCTACGCTTGAATTTATAATCATCGCTTGAAATCAAGCATTTCTCATCGTCTACAAAATTATACATATATGAAAATTTTGATACTTAATTCATGTAACAAAATTTGCATAAGAAGTTGAACTAAATGGAATATCATTGGAGAATTTCCTGTAAAGAATCGACGAATTTGTGCACTCAGTTGTAATGAGTTCGTTTCGATGCCGACATGCAATGAACTTTGAAAATCCTCCCTACTGCAGTCGGTGAAGATTGTAACACAATTGCGTGGTAAGAATATACGATGTGAAAGATGAGCTGAATAAACTTGCAACATATTTCGGCATCAGCAGCCTTCCAGAATGCGGAATCGAAGTAAATTTTTGTTATCTAAGCGAGAATGTTGACAAGAGATGTCTCACCGAATCTACGAACTCATAAATTCGACCACTGCAGAAACATTTAGATCAAAGTGGAAATGCTACAAATGCATCACTATGATAGCGTAAGCACTAACCTGAGGTTAGTTGAATTTCAGTCGAGCGTAACGTTAATAATACGATTTCTGGCAGCACGACATGAAGGTGATAGAAGTTGATGATGGAATTGCTAAGAACGTATGCGTTTGCTGATGCTGTTTGGGGACTTAATGAATTCTCGATAAGTGGATGAGAGACGAAGATTGCTTGAGACATACGGCAGACCGCTTCACTCTCGGCAACACATCATCACGCTTCTATTCATGCTAACACTCACGGACTTGTGGTCAATAGTTATGCGCCCACCTTCGGCTGGTGCTCTTCAATGAGCAGACGCCGAATCCGATGCGATCCTTCATTTTTACTGTCGACTATTTTCTCGACCACATTAAAGATTTCATATTATTTGTTTAAGTAATTTGAAGTTTTATAGAAAAGACTGTAGAATGCAGAACTATGTTAGCGCTAAGTATCTACAACTTTGCTGCAGAAATTAAGCTTTTATTCACAATAAAATCTACTGTTCTTATCCTGTGAAATCTTTTTATGTCATAATGAAATAGCTCTTACAAAAGAGTATTCCTCTTTCGTCGACTTCTCTCAGATCATGAATTTTGATCTAATCGGCCCTACTCCAATTTTCTTTTATAAAGCTAATTTTGGTTGGCAAAAATGAGGCCAGTATAGGCAATTAATGAAGAAATTGAAAGTTAAATTTCCATACTTAGTGATTCGTTTGTTATTATGCAACGTTTAAAAAAAAAAACAACTGATATTTCGAAAGCAAAAATCCATATAAACATTAGAGTCATGCGCTGATGTGTGTCTGACAAAGAACAGCATCGAAGAGCACCTACTGAGATAAAGTTGAAATCTACGAAGCTTTAGAGGCTAAGCTTTATAGGGAATTATTTTTTCATTTAATGGTTTTATAGAGGCGCATGCATCTTGCATATTTAATTACGCTCGTCAATTCATCGATAAGGAAGTTCACTTTTAATAACTCTCATACAATGAAACATTTGTGATTATTTGTTAACATATTTGGAATCCTCTCGTTTATTATGCTAATTCGATTTGTCGTTTTGTTAATATTTAGTGCAATAGATACTTCATTATTCATAGGCCGTTTATTCGAACATCTCCAACGAATACAAGTCCTCCTTTCGTTCACCCTCCTTTAATCCCTCCCAGTCATCACTTCCTTCTTTCGGTGTGGCTATTCTTGCAGAAATCTCGGAAGTATGCTTGTAAGGCGCACAATGTCTACTTCGCTACGTGGCGTCAACATTGTTGTTTAGTTTAATGCCACACTGTATAAATAAATAGCTTTTGATCGGCTTGGCAAATAGAATAAATTGAAAGCAATAAAACCGCAAAAACTAGAGAAACTGCTTGAACAGACGATGCATCTCCAGCGGATACGCTAGCGTCCTCCCCTTGATCGCCGCGAACGAACAGAAAACATGCGGCGTGCATCCGAACGATAGTGATATATATATATATATATATATATATATATATATATATATATATATATATAAATTTCAATAGTTCACCATTCACCAAATCCTTCATAAAAGTTTCATTCTTAAAGCCCGAACACCGTAATACGCATTTCGATGGATTGCAGAATGTAAAAAAACTGCCTTGCGCTTTCGACTATGTCTAAATTCTATCGACGTTGATAAATTATTACGAAAGGCCAGCAAATCTATTCCACTCGACTAATCTATAACTAGCCATAGTGATTCCGGAGCTGAAATTGCCGCACATGCACTCAGATGCCGGAGCACACAGATGCGCAGATAGGACATTATGCAAATTTCCAGAGCGCATGAAAGAAGCCGGTTTGAACATTTCAACGTAAGCTGCATGTAGTCAGCGTTGCTTACCTCGGAAACGTGAAATTTAGACAATTTTGCGCACCTTCTAGATCTTCGACTGTGATTCTCTTGTGAAAAGCTTCCTCAGACTTTCGAGTAGGTAATGCGGCAAAATTCTAAATCAACGAATGGTGAAGAAAGGGAATATGAGGATTTTTGATGGCAGTCGCACAGATCTCGACTCATGCTTTTGAAGGTTAAGGGAAATGGGAGAGACGGAAGCGTTTGGGCTGAACGAGCGAGACGGATCGAAAATTTTAAAGGGAGCGAAGTCGGGCTAGTGCATGAACACGGGGCTGTAGCGACAACCGAAAGACCTTCGAGCTGGAAGATTTCGAACGGTAGTGCAATTATATTAAGGAGGACTCGCGCTGCTTCATGATGAACATTTTGCTAATACTGCAAATAAGACTCGCGCAGCTGTCGAATGTTCGAGCAAAAAACTCAAGCTAACGTTTTAAGAATTGATGGACCACTGCGGCAGCTGCATCAAAGCAAGCGACTAGCTTAGTGGCTCTGAAGCTCGATGCTACGCGGGAAGCCGGAGTCAACGGAGGTCGGCTTCTATTTTCACGGACTCAGAGTTGCAGTTGAGAAGCTTTGCCGATTTCATTCCTTTTTTTGCAGAGAGGAGTGGTGGGAGTGACGGAATCACAGACAAGAGTTCGACGAGACGATGGCACATCTTCCAGAGAACATCATCATCGAGTCCGCTATAGATCGCTAACTTCTTCCCTTCTCTCTTCCCCTCCCCCCCCCTCACTACTCCATCCTCCGCCATCATCACCCGATAAGCGAGCCGGATGCCACCGAACACATAAATGGATTCTCGATTGCAGTAGAACTGCTACTTTCACTAATGATACGCTTATCAATATTAGCATTATCACTACCAGTGTTATCATTGCCTGCTACTCCTACTAGTGCTGCCACTATCTATCAGAAGCACGAAGAGTACCAGCATAAATAATTGGCACTGCCTCTTTGCAGCGATAGTTCTAATTAATAAATAACACTGCTAATGGCAATATTCAAAAGCGCTTGCGCTTATTCTGCAGACTCAAGTGCTAATGTGCAAACGCAGATGCTAATGCTAGTCAGAAAAGAAAAATATTCATAAAGAATATTATCAGTAAATTTAATGAATGATTTCTGACAAAATTTTCAGGCAATTTATACTAATTATTAAGTGATATAAAATAGAAGCAATAAAACGTGCTAGCAACAATTCTTATAGCAGATAGCATCGCTGTGAATTCTGGCAATTATCATCATTGCTTTTAGTATCACGATTATCAGTGCTATCAATAGTAGCACTAATCAGTTTACTTACTGTTAACTACCATCAACTTCAAGAAGTGACCAATATCGTTTCTTTTGAGAACTGATAAAAGTATACAACGATCACATTGTTACAGATTCTCTTAGAGGGTTTTACAGAGAGTTTGAAGAAGTTATTTTCACTTTCTAGTTAGTGTTACTGCTCCTATTGCCTCTCAAATCTTAGCAGAGTTTGTAACAATGTAATCAAAATCATGTTGGTAGAGAATCAGTAGATTCGTTTTTCGTAAGCTACCTCTAGAATATTTCAAATTGGAGGGACAGCATCCGCTTAGCAGACAGTTTTGACCACTGCATCGCTCGAAACCTCATTTAGCTACTGGGAGTCCTCCGCTTGGCTTCTCCAGATTCACTAATTTTATAAGGATTCACTAAAATATTGATCTGACAATGGTCTATAGCAATATATGGCGCCAAAATTGATGCATTGCTGGAACCTTCTACTTCTACGACCACCATTAACATTATAACTATTACGTACGACAGCGCGTTTACGCACGGGATTTTAATTTTACTTTCATAACTTTCTTTTTATTATAGTAGCTTTTCGATAAGTACATCATAGAATAATCTTGACTTTCTTCATTCTATTCCTCGTTTTTTGCGTTTCCAGGTCTTCTTTTCTACCTCTATCTGTCTCCTTATTAAGCTGCCCTTTACATTGTTCTGTTTCACTAACATTAAAACTTTTTATCATTTAACTAACAGGGTTATGCGTATCGTTCTGATGATGGCCCGCGCATAACTCAGGTGCACACGTAAACGAATAAGGGCCGAAACGTGTACACCTTTCAAGTCTTTGTTCTTTTCTCAGGATATCTTTTTTACAAATTCGATCGATTTCACTACTTTCTGGTTCATTTATTTTATTTCATTTTGCATTTACAGTTTTATATAATCTCATGTTTTTAATTTATGGTGCATTCATGGTTTTAAATAATTAAATAATTTTAAATAATTTCTCCAGAGAGTACAGCTGAGTGAGGTGAAAAAGTTTCGAGGCGTTTTTTCATAATTCCTGTTCTTCAATCAAATCTAGCTTTTTCGCCTCTCTACCCTGCAATATCGAAATTTTTGGTTTCACTTTTTTCCACATCCGGTAAGATTCCAAAATTTCTGGACGGCATCGGGCAATTTCCATTCATATTGACTAAAATCGTGATTTGTGCACATTCAAAGCAAAAAAGCAGCTTAAATGCTCCTCAAACACCCGATTAGACAACATTGGCGCATTCAGAAGGGCTGCGAAATCACTGCAATAACCTGACGGCTGCGAATATTTAATCCACGAAGTAAAAATTTAGCGTGACTCTAAGCTAACAAAATATTCACGAATTGCCGTTGTACTTTCCAAACACACTAATCAAATTACGATGCTTGACCATCAAACTTCTGTTGCCCTTCTTAAACACATTCGTAACAATCTTACCTTTTCCGTTACAAATTAAACTGCGAATCATTTTTGTGGAAAGCCCAGGTGATTTGAATTTCTGCTATAGTTAATTGGAGACATGATCTCGATTAGAGCTGAGAATGCGAAAGAAATGACATAGATGCATATGGTACTAAAATGTGGATACCAGTCTCTCTCAGCGTTATCTGGCTAGTGATAGAAGTGGGATGAATGAGAGAAGGAAGATATGAGTTCTTCAATTCAAATCCACTCTGTAAGGGAACCCTGAATTTGCATGGCGAATTTTGAACGACTTTTGTGCGAATTGAACTGTCCGGAATGTGTTCTATGTCTGCGGTAGCGTTCCCGTTCTGGAATGAAAGATTTTTTCACCGGAGCACATTTTTGATTGCTCTTTGAAGTTGTGTTGGCCTCAGAGTGATTGGTAAAAGACAATGCGTGATGGACTCTTATGATCCAGAAGGGACCAAAAAAAGGTATCCCGGTCTCAGACTTAGAACATATTCCCCCTCGTTCTTTCTCCTAGAAAACTTTCTGAGTATCTGTGTTCGTTTATTTTTGCTAGTGATGACATTTGTGAACGCGAAAAAAATTCCCGTGGCTTCAGTTGTCTTGATATTCTCCTCCATCAGTATTCGAGCAACTTTGGGGTAATTTTGAGTGCTTATCAGCTGCCAGCCCTGTTACAATGTGAAACTGGACGGAAGACTGATAAGGGCCTCAATTTTGCCCATTTCGATAATTGTGCTCTCAAATCGTTTCCTTCGTGTCGCTCAAATCGCCCGCGCCATAACGATAAGTCACTTATCCGAAATACCCTGCATCGTACTCATATTTTCATCTCCGAATTTCTCACTTCGTTTCAATCGATGTATCCTACCGTTAATCAACGCTATAAACACCGCCAATACACGTGTGCAATGTTGAAAGTTTCAATGGGTGAGTGTTCTTTCTTCTATAATTTGCATGGGAATCCAGTGAAATGCACTGAGTTCGAATGTTAAAAGATTTTAAAAATTTCTATTTTATGGGCAAGGTCGTTTTACTTGAAAAAATGCGGAAACATCTATGCTATATATTTGACTATTATTCGTCGTACGGAATAGATCAACCATAGAATTGTGGTCGATATAAATGTCTCTCGGGTTTAAGCATTTTCGCAGCCATGGTGATAGTTGAATTCAATGATAGAATGCAACAAGGTCAGTCAAGTCTTGCAAGAAATATATTGCTTCCATTATAGTATTGATCAAGTTTGAGCGGTAGTCTAATGATATTTTATAATACTCATAGAAGCGGTTGCAAATAGAGTGATTAATAGTAAATTATTAGAAAGGTGTTGAATGGAGCATTCCCTTTGAATGTGAAAACTGCCCACATTCAAAGTAACATCAATAACTAATCAGGCCTTCTATGGTTCTTTTTTTCGCAATTCTCCTTTATCGGGAAAATTTCAAATTCTGCAAAATCCTGAAGAGATGATATCAACATCACAAAATTTTATAGGAATATATAAGAAACAATGAATGGAACGGCAATAGCGCTAAGCGAATATTCTCCAAACGACTGTTTTTTGCATCGCCAAAAGATGGCAACCAATACAACATGGGACTGGAAGGGAAAATTTAGATATTGCTTTAAAAATCGTTGAGGGATAGGTCAAATTCGTTACGAAGTTGAGAAGTCAGGAAAGATTGGACTGTTACAATGTTCACATCGATCAAAGAGTGCATGCAAGATCGACTGCAACTGGCGACTTTACGAGGAAATAGGCTCACTTCTATGGGCGATGGACTCAAGCAATAGAACTATCATAGACTCAAAAATAATAGGCAATTTTAATGTATGCGAATTTGGGAAGCGAATTTTATTTGCTTAAACACTCAGTCTTTAAGAATTTGCTCAGGAATGCTCGCATTAACCTTCCAATCTAAATCACGAATAGAAATTCGATTGACATCGACTAATGTTACTTTAAATGAAATATGCCTTATAGCATAACTAAGAGGTCAAAGGAAAATCAAATATCGTTGTCCAATTCCCGGAGTGTATTCGAAGAGCGCCAACAACACTAAGAAACTGTGGAGCCGACACTCTTAACGCTCTCTTAACGCATAGGAGATTGAAGAGAAAAGTTCTCTGTTCGTCTAGGTTGGGGTTTTATTTCACTTCGCTGAAAGGGGAGTATAGCAATGACCACAAAGCTTAAGATGAGCCATAATGTTAAAAATCCGCCCAAGGCTGATCGAGGAGGTGTATTTTCATTTCTTCAAACAATTCAAGAGTGGTGAGTTGGAAAACGAGTCCTATGAGTGAGTTCTTATTAGCGAAATGCACCATACACAGGGTCTGGAAACCCTCCAATAGCTTATTAATCGAAAACCTTCATGAATTCTGATGCTTGAAATGAGTTTTCTTTAAAGCCGATTCAATATATAAGCATGTTTTAATGCTAAAATTTGTTCAACCCAAGATGACCATATATCGAAGTTATATGACGGAAGATCAATTTGCGTCGATAGTCAAAAGATATACTTAACACTGTGGATCTTATTTAGACAACGAGCGATTTAATCGCTCATATAGTAAAACTTGTTCAACTAAACGGGAAAATAGGGTATATTTGCTGCAAAACTCATATGCTTCAGGTTTATTATATGCAGCGTTCAATAACAACAATAAAGTTCATGCATCAACATCGTAGTAGAAGTCCACTTCTTCCATCAATATATTTCATGCCTTCAATCGCCTAAGTTTAAGCAAAAATAGCATGCTTTTGGCACGAAAATTGGTCATGATTCCTGGTTCGGTCAATTCGACAAATTATGGTGCAAGATATGGGGGTAACTCACAATGTCTCGCCATCTTGAAATATTTGTGGTCGGGGTAATGAATTCCCTCTCCTCCCCCTCCCTCCCACTGCCCCCCCCCCCCACAGCCCATATGCCGTTGGCCTTGTTTCGATTAATTTCCAAAGTTTTCGGGGCGTTCTCATTTGTGATTAAATCTTACGCTTTTGAATAACGTCTATTTCAAACATATGAGGGAAGTTGATAAAGTGTGCTGATCTTTGATCTTTCGATCTTGTTGTGCGTACTTCTCACACCCACTGAGAAGTATGACATGCAATACTGAAAACACCATTGCAAAGAATTGAGATAGTGGGAAAAAAAACCTCTCTAAATAAACGAGAACTTTGCGGTAAATGTCAACCACAATGAACGAAATTTCAACTCCAAGATTTTTGGAGTTGTTCGAAATGTTCTTTAGCGCTTTGATTCATAGCGATTGTTATTCCGTTAACGTTCTTTATGATTCGCGGATCGAAACGCCCCGGTGACACTTTATGTCGTTTTAATCGATTTCGATATGGTGGATATCGAAGAATGATTATCCATGGCGAAACGGTAATGAGGATTGCAATAACCTGAAATAATCATTTTCATCATTATTTTGTTTTCTGTATATCATTTGGAAATCAATGAATATTGCATGTTGATTATAGTATGGTGATGTAAAATTTCTTGCATAAAATTGTTTGCTATTGGTAAAATGCATGTACATAGCTCATTTAGGCTTTTCTTATGTGCTTATCTTTATAGAATAAACTTTCAATGTTGTTCGACAACTGATACAACAAGGGCAAAATAACTTGCGAAGTAATTGGTGGAGATACTCCGAAATGCAAAAATTTTTCCAAAAAAAAAGAAAATAACCGAACAATATAGTGATAATGCTCAAATTTAGAAACTATTTGATATCATACCAATAGATCATTTTTGCCGCAAATTCCGGTCAACGGAAATGTACTTCAGATGCATCAGCGCGCAAACGGTTGCCTCCAATTTGAACTATTGCACTTACGCTTTCTTAGCAATCGGGACGAAGAAAACTTCCACTACATCTGTGTATCAAATTCGATAACGATTAAACAATAGTTCGCTAATAATATTTGTATTTTTAAGCACTGTGATATAATTTCCGTTCATAATGATAAACGTGGATTCATATAAGCATAATCGGAAAGTTTTTAATTTTTTTTTTTTTTTTTTTTTGGAAGAAAAGGCATACCATGGCGAAAATGTGACTGAAAAAGTCTGCTTGTTCACTGGTTTGATAATCAAGGAATATTACTACATAGTAAGTAACAGCTGCGAGAAAAATATTTGCAGAAAATTGCAACGCAAGCATAGGTGTAATCAACCTGAAATTATTTTTGGTATTTGTTTACTCGAGGAAATGAAAGTGAACACTTGTAACTTCGACTTCCCAGTTCGTTGAAGAAACCGCAAGCCTTAATCCAAGAATATTTCTTCAACTCTTTGAAAAATTTTTGTTCTATTAAATTTTTTTAAAAAAAGTTTTATGCCGGTGTTATTTCACCAAATGGCCTCAAAATAGTTGCCTTTTCAATTCTTGTGACTTAAGTTTAGCACCTAAATTATTCCGTTAGCTTGTTTCAAGGAAGTTTTGCATCTACTTTTTTCCCGATCCTTTTTGAAATAAGTTTCGTACATAGATAATCTCATCAGCCTCCATTTGAGAAAACCAGTATTCTGAGAGCGAAAACAACTGTTGATATAGAAATGCATTTTTTAATAAGGAAACATAATGCCGTATAACACGAAAGAATATTATAAAGAAAATGCCACCAGATGAGCAATTGCTTCTTCAAACTTACATATACACAGAAATGTTTTACGATTGCTTAAAGAAGCTTTTCTTAACTTTTGAAACTTAGAAGCTTTTCTTAACTTTTGAAACTTTTCAAACATCATCTTAAACAGATCATAAAATGCAAAAGTTCCTTTCTAGCAGTTAAATGACAAAGATGGTTACTTTGCAATGTTTTTAATCTTTCTACTCAGCCAGTTTCTTGTGAGAAGTTTCCTTGACTGTTTCAATGGAGGTGATCGTTTCGGATTTTCGGTCCACAGCTGCATTAGTAATGTTGTGCTAAGATTGCTCTGCAGTTGTGCGAAAAATTGCCGAATATTTTTCAGAATTCCATTACACATTAATTCTTCTTTCAAAAAATTGTCCGACTTTGAGCACTCATTTCAAATCCGAAAGAAGTGCTTAACCAAAGTCGATAGGTTTCGTTGTTTAGCATCTTCCACTATCTCCGTTCCAAGTTTGCGTTCATGTGAACTGATTAGAGCCATTCGTCTATCGTATTTTAAGCAATATTCAGAGCAATGTGAACTGTCGATTGCGTGCTCTAGATTCTCTTACTTGCCTACTCTGTGCAATTTCCTTGCATTTGGTGTGATCGTAATGTTTATGATCTCACATTTTCTGTTGTTGTGCCCCTAACGCATAACTATTTGCTGTCTCTATTTTTAGTGAAGACGTGTTGTCTGGTATATGCACCTCCATTCTGCATAGGAACAGTGCCAACAAAGGAAGGTATTCCTCATAATCCAGTGAATATGTAATGGAAGTATAAATGAAATGTCGAGAACAGTTTTCAGGAATGCCTTTAAAACGAAAAAAGCCATGTTACTTTGTTTATTGTAAATTATGTACCAGATAAGTATACATATTGGCGAACCGCTGCCTCACGTATTGCATAGCCTCAGGTTTCTAAGGATTCTTCGTGGAGAAAAATAAGGGTGCAATTTGCTCATGCATAAGAAACGCTACGCATTCCTTCCGCGCTCACTACAGCACAAATATAAGCATAGGCCTTAGATAGTGCCTCATTAGCATAGCGCCCTTACTCAAAATCGTCTGGTAGGTTGAGATTCCACTTTGATCTTTAGCATGGATGAGACACTCCGGTCAGGTGCAGTACGAATTCAACTGGACGTTCTTTCATGTATTCGTGTTTAGTGGATGGAGAGGACAATGGAGAGGAGTGCGCGGGCGTGGGGATACCTTATTCATATGCGCCGCATTCCTAATAGATTTCCAAGAGTTGTTCGCAGATATCCTTCTTAGGATTCCCGATTCAGGAAAATTTCAACTTGGGATGGTAAGTGGGGGCAGTTTGAATGCTAAGGAATCCTCTTCGTTTTCCGTTTCCCACCTCCTTTTTACCGGCGCCCACATTGGTTGTGACAATGAAATATTTTTTAAAGTATTTTTTACGCATATATTCAACGGTATAATCATAACAAATTTGTGTTTTGTTTTTATCGACGCCTTCTCGGTATGAATAACGCAAAATTTTTTCGAGGTTTCGTAATATGCTAGCAATGGACTTCTCAACTTTCTTTATTGCGTATAGATAATTGTTGTTCTTCTGTTGAGGCCTGCATGACGCTTCGTCAGGAGCCCCTACCCAAAATCATCGGATGTCTGACTATATTGTGACTCATAGTAAAAGTGAAAGAACTGAAAAATATTTTAAGCGAATCGTTTAAGTGAATCAGTCGAAACTTTTTTTAAAATTCGTGCAGGAAATTTAATCTAATATGATCAAATCGATTAAAAAACTTCGTAAATTCATTTATATTTAAATTGTGAAATTAATGGAACCGTTTGCGCATCGATAGGATCATTCCAGTTTTTTCAGCTGGAGTGTTATCAAATCCAGTACCATTGTGAATAAAATTTAATGTATATCACACTTCTATAACAAAATATGTTATGGTTGCATTAGTGAGGATATTCCGACACCAAAAAATGCAGCATAACGAGCAAGAATGCTTACCTTGTTGTTTTGATGTTCTCTGAAGTTTGATATCTAGCGGTAAGTCCATGTGTTCCACTGATGAATGCTTCCTTATAAATTTGCTTATTCCTACAAAATACGCATGCACCCAATACGATCGATGATGCGTTCATTGCTGTCAAAATCAACAATGGTATCAGAAATTTATAGTGGATGTCATCTGAAAAGAAAGATAGATAAGACGGACGTATCATAGTTTAGGTGTTATTTCTATGAGTTATGGATGGATGGTGATTATCTTGTGCCCTTTACTATAGAATATTTAATAATAGAAACGTGTTGAGAAGCAATAATTATCCCATTGCGGTACATGCCTCATTCATTGAAAAAAGATACACTGAAGAGTGAACCACATTTTCATGCAAACGAACGGATTTGATTAAAGTATAGGGCAAAGAAAGGTAAACACTTACAAATTGTTAGAAATAGCAATTCTAGAATAATGGCGGCAACAATCTGAAATAAGCGTCAATTAGAGGTTTGTTGATAGCAATTGTTTCATTGCAGTAATTTATATTGCCACACGTCAATGGAGGAAATTGAAATTCCAGATATCTGTGAGCAAATGAATACTTATAGATATCTTCGAAATCAGCTTATCTCCCCAATGAGGCAATATGGAGCTTCACATCAAGGCTAAAAAGATATGGCATTATTCTAGAAATCATAGGAGTCGACAAATTTACAATGTTATTTAAGTTAAAAAAAATTGCATTCAGATGCATCGTTATGGCGTCTTTGTATGGTACAAACTTCAAATTAATCTTGAGTGCAATAACTGGCAACATGTATAGGAATTATACGAATTATCAGTAAAAAAATGTTGCTATATAAGTTCCTTGAATGCGTACTGTTTATAACATTCATATATAGAAATGATGTTAAGTAAATGTGAAGTGGTTCACTATAGAAGATAATACCATTAATGAGGATCTATTCTGTTCTTTATTAGAATTGAATATCTAACCGGAATGGACCAAATTACGGTCGTAACAAAACGCGATTTGAAGCGTCCTTCATATGTCTCAACGTACATCGTCGCTACGAAACGCTCAATAACTGAAGCACAAAGATAATATTGAACTATCAGCAACTTTTTGAATAAAGTCGTTCAGCGATAAGTGTATGTCTTCCTTAAGCAGTTAGAGGTCTTCTCAAAAGCAGAAGAAAGTATCTTCTCTAGCACTTAGAAGAGAATCGCCGATAAATATTTGAAATCCTTGCGTACAGACAGTTTACTATTGCTTTGCTCTTCCTATTTAATTTTCGTATTTCAATGGAGATTAAGAAGCCATCAATCACTTCGAAATTTGTTAAAAACATTCGAAGTCGCCATAGAAAATCCCTCTCAAGCATATAGGACGGACGATCATCAGCAGATATCCTTTAGAAAAACATATCTGCATCACTCCTCACAAATTTAATCAGGATAACACATGCAGAAGATTTAAGATATATAAGATTCAAAAACTTGCACATTTTCAGTGAAAATTTATAGATGGAATGGAAAGCATGTATTGAAAGAAATATTATAGCTGCAGTTGAACATGTCGAGTACTTTCACCTTTGGTCGAAGAATTTTTCTAAAACTTCCCATCCTCATCCTGAACCTCAGGGTATAATTCCAGGCTTGGAGTGATAATACCCTAAACTGATTTGAGCATACATCCTAAAATATAGCCTCAAATCAATTTTTGCAGATGCAAACAATATTGAAAATCACATTACCAAGTATGAGATAAGCGGAAGTCCCAAGCGGAACAGAGAGATCATTGGCGAGTACAAGAGCCGCTTCTATGTCGACAATAATTTTCACATAAATATGTGCGTCAATCACCTCGAATATGAGCACAAGTGTTCTTGTAAGCGCATGATAAATACTAATCACTAACATCATCGTCAAAATATCTCTGTAATATTCCTTTCTTATCGATCAAAACTTTCCAATGATCTACACTCCATGCGTCTATTTCTGTATTTATATTTAAGTGTTCATTATATATCTAGACGCAAATATTGGTAAATGTGGTGGTTTAAGGATGGAACAATTAGATATTTCGAGAAGCGCAGATAAATAAATGAATTTCTCAGAAATGCGAATATATTTTTTGTTTTCATTTGAAGTGAAATTTTCGCAGACAAATTCGAAATACTCCAAAACGTTTCAAACATGTAATATTTCAAAATGAAGACTTCATTTTCATGTCATTTTGCTAGTCAAATAATAACGGAAACCATCCCAACTATCTTAGTGAGTAAATTTGAATGCAGCTATGCCTATCTACTGCATCTCGCCAACTATCAAAACGCCTAGTTTTCGCTAAGAACAATACACCACAAAACTTTTTCGAAATATAAAGATATATATCTATATGGATAAGGCTGCATCGCTAGCCAGCATTACATCTAAAAAGCATTTCATTTTACAAAATTTTTGTTATGTGCACATGTTGACTGGCAATTAAGCAAGAAATCTGTATTTCAGGAGTAGTTCTGTCATTTCTCGCTCTTAATGACTCCTGCCTTTTACTGGAATTAAAAAACTTTCATCTTCCATTGGAATTAAGAAAAAACAAACCAGTACAGTTGTTTACCAGGTAAGTAACATAAGCGCTGCGAAAAATGCTCCCTGGAAAACGAGCGAGCATGATAGATTTGCAAATCGCTCACCTGAAGTTTCGATGAAATGCTTTCGTTGATCGAAGAAAACGAAGCAAGATAGCAGAAGAAATAATACCGCAAATCAGGAGGAACAATTCACATACATGAAAAAAAACATCATTTTCTGGATTGTCCTCAGGAACTGTAATACTATATTGGAACCAAACGGTGGACATACTCCAGGAATCAAAAACCTAAACGATGCACCCATTTAATGCTCTCTGATAATGCAAACCGATGGAGATGGTGAAACGAAGCAATCAGAAGACCGCAAAGCTCGTCGGCAGTTGGCAGTGGGCACTAACAGCATGAATGGACACAAAATTAACAACGCTATTATCCCCATTCTGTCAGCTCTTCACAAATTGCAATTTTACATATAATTTTTCGCATCTCGTTTTTCTCTCTATTTCAAATAATACATGTACTCTATTTTATCTGCCACTCGGTTTGTGTTGATCACTGGGTTTATTTGCATAATACTCTGTCTATCCCCTCGTTTAAAAGTTCATTTAAATTTATTTATTTATTTATTTACTCGTTTTCTCGTTCCTTATTTACTTGCTTATTGCCATATAAAGCAGGAGCAGCTGTCACACACACACACACACACACACACAGACACAGACGCAGACACACACACAGACATACGCGCACACGCGCAAGCACACGCACATGCACACACGCACACAGACGGACACACACAAAACATACATAGCAAACACAGATGCATACAGACAAACATACACACAGACACGCACACACGCAGACACCACAGATACACACATGATGGAAACGCAGATACACACAGACGCACAAGAAACAAACGGACGCTCATAGGCACACGTATAAGCAGGCACGCGCAGTCACGCGGAGAACACACGCAGACACACACAGACACATATGGACACACAGATAGGGGCAGACAGACACAAAAGCAGACACGCACAGACACACAGCTACACACAGAGGCATAGACAGACACGGACAAATACAGACACACAGACACGCACACATAAACACATCCAGACACACACAGACAGGAGCAAACACAGGCGCACGTAGGTACACACAGACACGCGGAGACAGGCAGAGGCACATGCACACACGGACACACAGACAGGCAGATATACACACAGATGCCCAGGAGGAAATAGACACTCGCAGAAGCAAACAGACACACGCCGACACACGATCACAGGGAAACAGACATGCAGTCGCACACAGTCGTACACAGGTAACACGCAGACCGGCGGATACAGACACACCGACTTAAACAAACACGGACAAACGTACACACATGGGCGCACGCGGACATGCAGACACACGCACACATAATCCCGCACACAGACGAACACCGGGCGCACGGACAGACACACACAGACGCACATACAGGCACACGCCTACAGGTAAACACACAGACACATACACAAGGACGCAGATTGACACATGCCGACACGCACACAGAAACACACAGACAAAGAAGCGATCGTACACAGACACGCACGGACACACACGGACGCACACAGACAGAGACGCAGGATGGCACGCATGGCCACGCTCAGACACCTACAACGGCGCATACGGACACCCACGGAAACATACGCCTACGCACGGAGAACACCGCGCACACGGCACACACAGACACACACATGCAGGCCAAACAAACAGAGACATGAGCATGCAGACATGCACAGACACACGGAGGCACACAGACGCAGATACAGACACACACACAACCACATAGACGCACACGCGCAGACACGCGCAGACACACACAGACAGGCACACAGAACAGACACTCACAGACGGGCAGACACAACACAGACACTCACACACAGAGACACACTCAGACGCGCGCAGACACACGCACACACAGAGACACACACAAAGAGACACAGACACAAACATAGAGACAACACACAGACGGACACACACAAAGACGCACACAGACAAACATACACAGTCACACAGACACATACACACAGGCACAGACACACACAAGGCACAAACACAGACACACGTACACCTGCGCACGCAGAGGCACACAGTGATACACACGAGCACACACAGACAAGCACAGACAAACACGCAGACACACAGGCACACAGGTGCTCACAGACATGCATAGAGACACACACAGGCATACAAGCAGACAAATACGTAAACACGCACATATAAACCCGCACACCCACACAAACACACAGCCGTAGACGCGCAGACACACAGACATACACGCACAGACGCACAAGCACACAGTCAGGCACACGCAGACGCACACTAAGACACACAGACGCACGCACACGCACAGACAGAAACAGGCACGGACACACACAGACACACGGACACACACAGATGCACACAGACAGACACACGGACACAGACATAAACAGGCAGGCAGGCACGCACATGCACACGCAGACAGACACAGACACGCACACAGACACACATAGAGACATATAGTGGGACAGGCACAGACGCAGATACACACGCATACACACATATATCTGGGCGAGATTTCTCCTTTTACCTCCTAAAACGGTTGATTGAGCGACAAATCGGCCGCTGTGAAGTTCGCACAGGCAAAAGTGCAGCATCAAAGTGCAACATTCAAATTGCAGGGAATTGTCGCATCTAAGTGTTTCACAAAAAGTAAGGTTTGATTTCGCTGGAAATCTCATTAAAGGCAAGAGAAGTTCTAGACAATATATATTCCAGGGGTATGCTGAAGTGATGTAAGCGATTACAGAGTGACAATCAAGAAACACTGAGAAGGCAAAAGGAGATTAAAAACCGACTGCAAAGCGTTAAGAGACATGAGAAGAAAGCGAAATTATTCTCCATGAGGTCAAAGATTAGCGAATGAGTATTCATCGCTCCAGTTTTCTTAAGGCCAACATTTAAATTTCCTCTCGCAATCTTCATCAAACGAATCTTCACAATCTCCATCACTGCGGAAAGTCAGACACAAGTGCTCAAAATAATCGAGCAAAAAATCATCAGGGTGTGCACCCCTGCTCTGCATATTTGAAGTGTGAGACTTTGATATTATCTTGTTTCATAAATTTTGAGTGAATAAAATAGGGAACAAAAGCAGAGCTTGTTATTTAGCTTTCCCTTGCATTATTACCGCTACTCTCATCCATTCAACCTACGTTAAACTAAATTAGAATTCTTAGCAGAACGTTATTACTTTGCATGAAAACACAGTCCACAATAATATATGTAAACATGTGTCATTTTTTATCCTCTTACATTAAAATTATCGTCCTTTCGTGCTTCCTTTTAACGTGGACTGGACAACAACTTCGTCAAGTCTGAAGTCTCTGAGGCACACTCGAAGTATTCGTTTACCGCTAACCTCTGAAGATAATTTGACAACTGCTTACTTCTAGGGATGTTTTCAGCTGATGAACGTTAAGGGAGAGATTTGTGTGCATAGTCCATCAACCATGGTCACGTTTCGGCAACGGTGAAAGAATCTAAGAGAAGCATCTCTCGATTACATGCAGCAATTAAAGCGTTTGTTTAAGTTGAATTAAACCTTGCCCATCGACTAAACCCCAGAGGGTTCTCCTCGTACAATTCGATCTCAAAGCATATTCTCGCTTGCCCAGTAATGGGACAATTTTTAAGCGATTAGGAAGTCGGCTGATATTTTGTTCCGGCGTATTGGCTCAAAAACGGGATCACTATGGGCGCCATTCATGAGAGATCTGGTCAAGAAATTCGCATTTTTACAATCTGGTGGCTTCAAAATGCTACTTTTGAAGATTCGAAAGTCTTGGTTTTCTTCCTTCATGAATTCACCGCAAACGTTCTTCGATTCTTCCCTGTGCCTAATTTCCTACGTTATGAACTCGTCGCTGAGTTGTGTAGAAACACATCCTCCAGATTAATGATATTTAAAACATCGTACATCAACAAGTTCAACTTTGAAAATTTTAAAAAAAGTAGTGCTTGCAGCATTTACATATTCGAGAAATCTCTCGGTGACATTCGACGACATTTGATCACCCTTTGGAAGACGAATAAAATGAACTTTTCCAATGTTAGTTTTCACTTTAGAAACGTAATTTTTCCACATTAAAAAATTAGACGGCCATCAACGTTCTTCTAAAATCGGCAGACAGTTTCGAGAGGGATCCGAAAAATACTTTTATTGTTCCGAATTTAAAAAAAAATGAAGCAATGCCGAATTAATTTCTGCAATATTTTCAACACTTCAATCTATTAAAACCAGTGAAAGTTTTTGCATTAATTCACTTTGACATAGCATATATTAATAGAGATGAAATATAAAATTTTTAGGGAGGGAAGAAATGAAGAAATAGGTGAAGAGCTATAGCACGCAGAGAGAAGAACGACGATGAAAAATTCCTTTCGATTTGGATGAAGAATAGCGTTGAAGCAGCTCCACCCTCTATTATACGAAGGAAATTATAATGGACATGTGGATAAAGGTGGACGAAAGGAACAAAATGACGCTTGAGAATGTGGCCTGTAATGCTGAGAAAATTCTCAAGATCAATGATGTAAAGCCATAGAACAACAGGAGAAGAAATTGAAGAGCTATATATGCAAACCGTCAAACAATTTATATTCAGTTGGCGATTCAGTAGCATACTTCAAATGGTAGAGCAGAAACTACTGCATCATCTTGCTAAACATTAGTACGAATCACCGACACATGCGATAGTCGCTGCCACAGTTGTTTGCAGCGCTGGACCATCACACAAGAAAACGTGAGAGCTTCATGGACACACGGTGATATGTGGGTAAATTCTGCTAGAGTGAAATACTTGACTGGATTAAAGCAGTATAACAAATTTCATGTTCGCAAAGCTCCGCACCAATTCGGTGCAAACATTCGCTTTCTCATCGACCTTAGCAGGGTTTTATTACAGCAACTTAGTAGCGTAGGTCAGTTTTAAAGCATTAAATGATCAACCGTAAGAAGATATGATGGATTTTTTAATTCTTGAAATGTTTATACGTAAGGTAATTTTGGTGTGATTGGTCATGCCTGTAGCGATAATTAGGTAATTTCATGCATGGCGAGCATTCGTGGAATTGCTCTGTGACCTTCACCACAAGGAGGCATGAAAGGTTTAGCTCGCTCATCATCATATGCGCCTGGAGGTAACATATTTAAACGCAAAAATCGGTTGACATTTCCGAACTTTCCTTATTGTTTTTTTCAAAATTTCATATATCTAGAACGTCTTGGAAGTACATGGCGAGTGGAAGTGGATTGAACCTAGAGTATTACGTTTATACTGCGTACATGTGGACAGATATTGCATAATCAGCAAGTACAGTATCCAGCAAAATTAGCTGGCCTTGAGCATTTATTTGTTGTTTTAGTTATTTTTATTTATTTACTTTGGCTAGTTACTTCTTTGCTGCTTTCATTTATTCATTTATTTATTCACCTTATCTACTTCATTCATTGGTTTATTTACTCACCTTGTTTATTTATTTATTCATTTATTCGTTGATGTACTTTTTTATTTTGTCATTCCGAGCAGTCGGCAACGGTTTTCCCATATGTTCCTCTGCCGATTTTCTATGGCTGAGGGTGATTGAAGTTAAGCGGTCGTATCGCATGTTGCTTCACCTATTTTTGCCTTATGCAATTTATATAGATTTTACAAACACAGGTTGTCTTCCTAGTACGATCACGGGCAACTGTGAAGTCGCTTTGAAGCGATTTTACGATTTTTGTTGTGGTTAATGCCTGTGATCTCCACTGACTGCTATTGGAAGAACACTGTTAGAAAATGTTGAAAAAAGATCCAGTGATGCTTTTTTCCATGTTTTCTTATATATTAATGCGAATGATTAATCGCCCAGGTGAGGTTGCTAGATTCACATAATGCGTCGGTGCATTTCCGAAGGATTTTCTCGTATAATTCGAACGTTTCATAAGTGAAGGAGACGTTTGAATATAACAGTTTGCGAAAATGT
Source organism: Baylisascaris procyonis (assembly GCA_037389465.1). Lineage (NCBI taxonomy): Eukaryota > Metazoa > Nematoda > Chromadorea > Rhabditida > Ascarididae > Baylisascaris > Baylisascaris procyonis. Next base: position 9,537 of record JAZARR010000104.1, on the reverse strand, counting down.
CCATTTTGCCGACGTTTCGACATCCCTCATTGGTTTCGACGAGAAGTCTGTTGGAGTCGCCGGATAAAGCGATTTTCGTCGATTCGATTCATTTAATGCCACTTCCGGTTCTCACTCTGACCGCGTAATCCAACAATGGCAACCAAGTTCGTTTCCGAAGCGTCCAAATATTTCGTAGATGCGCTATGGATCTCACATTTGCTCCATTTATGAATTCATGACCCTAAAAAATTGAATAAGTAAAAAGTAAATCTTTTGCTTAACTACACATGGTTTCGTACGAGCTCATTCGTTCATTCCATAGGAAAATCATCGGAGAGCTTAAAGAGAATAGGCTCAAACTGTTATCTATTGTTGCCTTTCTGTGTTTCGCGAAACATTTTAAAGTTGCTGATGCTGTAGAAAGCTGCTACAATTTTATCCCTCCATATATTCTAATGTGAGCTGTTAGTCCGGTGCGACTAAAGGGGTATCCCAACCAAATACGAAGAACTTCAGTAATTCTTATCATCTACGAAGTGATCGAGGCAAATTCAATCCAGTAAGTTACTCTTTTTTGCATCAAATCAGTACTGTTGAATATTTTGTACATCAGTGCGGTGGTGATGTGTCATGCTTTCAATCTTTAAGTATTTGCAAAATTTCTGGAGACACACGAAGAGCACAATGATCTGATGGGAATTCCGTTTTTAAGATTCAATGAGATTCCCATCGTTGCAATTCATTAACGGATGGCAGAATTTAGTTTGGTCGCATTTTGCAAGGTTTTCGCCGCATTAACGACTCTTGTTACGGATAAGGCATCACTCAAAGAGACGAAAGTAAAAGCGCTAGAAAAATTAGTGGTGAACATTCGAAATGGGACTTTATGGATGCTAACGGCTGGAACAATCCAAAGATTCTGACCGCGAGCGCCAACAGCAATGCTCAAGGGCGAAAAATCAAGGAAATAGATCACTGGAACTTGCGATTCTCGAGGCATGAAATGCAATTTCGGAGCCACGATTGCAAACTCTAGAATCGCCTACTGTTACCCCCGGAGGGATGCCCAAGCATAATATAGATAAAATAATACAGTTGCTCTAAATCATCATGAAAGGGTACAGTCTCGATTATTTTCGTTTTCCTCTGTTCTGTTATAACTGAGAAATTGATCTCATTTCTCTTCGGGCCATTTTTTTTTTCTAAAATGCTTGCTGAAATTTTACAATGAACTTTGCCCTTCGTTTTTTCTTACAAATCAGCACTCAGTTGAATAACTGAATATATCTCTCATACAAAAATATCGCGTCATTCCAACAACACAATGGATATCACTCTGCTTTTTAAATTTCACTAGAAATCAAAAACTATTGAATCTCTAGATTTTTATCTGCGCACAAATTCTTGGATGAAGATGACGCTCATCGTTGGCACTAAAATTTTATTCAAACTGCATTAGCTTCACCACCAATAATTAATGAATGGCGTTGACGCTTCCTCATCGGTGTCGTCACAACGACTTTGCATAAAGTTTAGAGAAAATTAGGTGGGAAGCTTCAATTTCTGATCTAACGCTGTCATTTTTGAAAAAGAAAATGAAGCGACTAATCAGAGCAGCTTTTTACAATGGTAACCTAGAGGTTAGTACGCGATGCAAAAATTCGAATTAAGCACCACCTCATTGTGTACGTTTTATAAGCTCCGATATTCCTGGTCACTTCACATTCTACGGTAAATGCACTAAAATGAAAACATGCCGTCAAGATACATAGCTCTAAACAACTAAGGTGACCAATTTCTTATGCTCCAAAAACAAGCTCACCACTTGTTTTTCTCTCCACGTAGAATTAGATCGTGACACTTACGCAGCGCGATATATACGATGCAACAATTTTTTAAGTGACGTGATTTTGAACCGGCTGAATGAATTTAATGGGGGCATGTTGTGAATTGATTTTTCGAGAGCAATTTCTATGACTAGCGAAGAATCAACAAAATTGAAAAAGCCACTTCTATATTCCTATTACGATCAACATTAAAAATTTCGCGCAAACAATTAAGCAATACAAACAAGACATTCGTGCATGAATTATCTGTTTCTAATTTCGAGCTGCAAAAAACATTCAAATTTAGTTCTCTACCCGTAAAATTTGGTTGAAAATTATTTTCGAAGACTTTCTTTTCCTCGAATTGTAATAGCTAATCACTATATGAAATAATACATTTTTACTATTGAATACGTCATACGCACAAATGCTAAGATTCTTTAGAATATCTGAAATGATATCATACGAAGGAATTTGCTATGCGCGTATAAATATTCTGCCTTTTAAAAATAAACTTTTTATTGAAAGTTGGTAAAGTATTTCGTTTAGCAATTTGACGTTATTCTCAAACAAATATTCGCCTCATCATGAATTAATGGAGTCTAGCATCACCTATCTCATTAGTCAAATTAAACAAAAAAAAAAGCTTACCCAGGCGAAATTTTCCGCTGTGAAAATTTCATCGTCGAAGAAAATTTTATGTTGATGAAAAATTTAGAGTGAATTAAACTTTTGATGCCACAGATAGGTGAGTTGCCATTAAAATGCCATTAAATTGAACCTAATTGAACTGATATTTTTATTCAAACAAACAAATAAAATTTCACATGCCAATAGAATGTCTTATTCTAGTCACATCAATACCTCATCAACATAAATCTGGAAGTAGAAACGTATCTGCACACGGGTAACGAACAATGAAAAAGTTGAGGAAATGCAGAGATATAATAAAGAAATGCATGGAAAGCACAACGTAGGTAGTGTGAACTTATTGCTCAATGGGCAAAATCTTAAAGCGCGCGTTGAAATTGAGCGAATTGATGTGACTCTCAAAAATGAAAATTTTTTAAATTTTATCTGTGTTTTTGCGATTAGTGTATTCCAAACGGGTAAAATAATCTTATTTTCCATAGTATGGTTGGTTCTAATCTTGCGAGATTCAACTACTCTATTTGCTCGTCATCACCCTTGAAGGATTCTAAGCTGGCTCGATGAAAGAAAGCGTCATGGGTATTTCACCGCCCGATTCAAACATTTCGTTACCTAGATATTATTTGAAGTTTTTATTCACAACTTCACAATTTTCAAATATTCGAGGAAGTGAAGGAACAGAAGAGATGATGTCATATCAGTTATGAGCAATCATCATCATCACATACATATATATTACTCGTTACGTTTATATCACTTTTTCAATTGATTTCCAATATTTGTTCTCACTAACTATCTTCTTGGGTTTTTAAACGCATGGTTATGTGCAATGCCGATATTATATATGTTCTGTTTATCTGTATATATATTGTACATGTAATTCCACGCTTTCTTTATGATACGAATAAAGATTATTATTATTAAAAAGAAGGGAGAATTTGCTACCTATAGTTTTAAGAAAACATTTCTTGAGAACAATCTGAGCGACATGCGTCAATGTTTTCTGAACACTTCTTCAGTACTATCTTTTGTATCTACGGAACTTTTCTCGCTGGGTAAACAACAATTCTTGCTATAAAACTTCAAGGCGCTTTTTGTAAATAACAGTTCGCAAATTTGAAGAGGAAGACCATTGGAAATGCTCAGAAATAGGTGCGACCGACTATTTTCCCGCATTTTCACAAACAATTTCGTCAATTTAGTGCGCCAACCGTGATATCATGATAATTAAGGTTTCAACGGAAAACAATGGTACGTTAATTCAAGCGAAGATTCCATCTTCTAAATGTTGGAACTTTCCTTGCACATCGACATTGTGCTCTCCATTCCTGCGATTCTCTTCACTGGGGAAAATTGCTGCAAAAAAAAAAAAAAATTCTGAATTGTCATTGTCGAAGAGGTCACTTAGTTCGATATTGGCGAATGCAATGATGGTCTTCTATGCAACATTCGGCATCAGCACCCTTAGAACCGTTCCGCACTTTAAAGGCGATTCATTACGATCACATTATCGCACTCATATAAAAGCATTTCGCCATGGCTTCGATTCTAAAAGATATTTTTCGATGAAGTGTACCAACATTGTCCTAAATCCATTGTGGTGAAGCTATCCTTCATTCACTATGAAAGCGCAGTCATCTTGCTTTTTAAGGAAAAGCACCGTCGCAAAAAATCTCTTTTTTTTTTACTGAAGATCAATTTTGTTCAATGAATTGATCATTCCATCCCCTGCAATGAACGACAGAAAATGCATTTTCGAACCTTCAGGCAATGGATTCGTGAAGCAAAAACTATAATAACTGCACTCTTTCGTCGAAGAAAATGCAACATGAGTGTAGTTCAAGCAATCTGCTGTCGCAAATTTGGCAACCATAGACACTACTCATTCTCTCATTGAATTCTTCTGCATACAACCGCCAATTAAAATATATTTTGGAACTTACTTGCAATACTCGTGCGTCAATATTGCAACTGGTCAGATCTTCTCATGCGTTTCTTCATTTGTTAAAACGAGCAATTGATATCGATTCGCAATTTCTAATTTCTGCACATTCATGATCGAGAAAATAGCCGAAGATTGAAGAAATTCTTAAAAATTGCAATTCAAAAATGGGCCAATCAGCATGATCTGGTGCTTCACGGATAGTGGCATTGCAAGAGATGAACATGATGAATAGGTGTGAACAAATAGGACAATGTGAACAGTGAGCATGTCATTTGAGAATCGCTGTGCTCTAAACATTACCGAATGAAATTCGGTATCAACAGCTCGGTTCGATTTACCCCAGTCATATCGAAAAATTTGTCGTTACATTATTCCTTATTCCTTATTTATTTTTCAGTTCTTCATCACCAGGCTTCAGGAAAGCTTCTCTCAACACTTCACAAATTTCCCATACTACAATGAGCCGCATAGTAGTCGAAAATTCCTAATGTAGTAGCAAGATTTTTGATTTTCGATTCCCTCCTCTCTCATACTTTTGCGATGTTGCATTTCTATGAGAAGATTGAATTGCATTCTATAATTGGCAATAGAAACTCTTCTCTCGAATGTTTTTTCGTTGTTCCACATATTTATTTCTCTCCGCAAGTTCGTAAATATATTGGGCAATTTCAAGCAATTCCATCTACTTGAGGCCGATGAGTCCTCAAAAACGTTCCGTAAGAGGCTCGAGAAAACTGGGCATTGTTAGATGTCCCGTTGGCACAACTAAAATAGTACTAGAAGTTGGGAACTATGCCATGTAGTTTTATATTTCATTGCGGCACAAAAGCAACATGAAATTTCAATACAGGTATGCAGTATTTAATAATAATGTAGTATTTTCCACAAAGATACGATGCAGCACAAGTGAAATTTATAATTTAATCACTGTCCTCTAATTGCTCCAGAATTTTAAGGTGTTTCTCCGAGTTCTGTATGTTTATGCAAGTGCAGCTGTTCATCACGGAGGCTGAACCACCGCCGCGACGTATGCGGACGCGGTATAAAAGTGCGGGATGCCACATGCATATAAACAATGAATAACAAATTCGACGAAAACGACAATCGCTGCTTATGACTTTTTTTGCTAACACCTAGAACGACAAATTGTCCGATCCTTTTTCCTCATCTGGTCGTCCAAAATTCTCTGAATGATATGAAAAACTCCAAAATGAATTTAGAACCGTTTCGAAAAAATTCCTGCGAAATACACGTTGCACTTAGGAATTTGATGATGACGAATGTACAACTGTTGGCGAACTGTCAGTGACTATGGCTTGCTTGAAATTTTTTTTTTAGTTCAGCCATAAGTCGACATCATGGAAGGTGAGAAAGTGGAATTTTTAAAAGATGCGGTTTTTCACAATAGTGACAAGAGACCACCATTGTCGCATTTGTGGATATGTTAGAAATTGTTAAGAAAGGTGTCGGGCGTATAAAGCGCATTGCAGTGCAAATTCGAACTCTTCTGAATCGACAATTGCATCTTTCGTGTCTCAAATCTCAAGATTTCCCGTTAAAATTCCTGACGGATGCGGCAAGAAGCTCCACAGGTAAACAAGCGTGTGCACGGCAGATACATAAATGAAATCTATGGCGTGTTTGGCATTGTAGTGACACGTAAGCAAATAAAATAGATAAAAACTAGCCTGGTTATAATATTGTGAAGTTTCTATGTTACAGCGGCGTTGTACTAATTAAAAAACTAGTATCAGGCGATGGGCAGTAATGCAGCAATTCACTCGAAGGAAATGTCGGCCTCATTACATAACCTAACATATTGATGCATCTTGAAGTTGACATTTTCACAGATGACATGATGTCATATTCGGTGGAAAGCCAACTCCTAAGATTTCTTACCGACAATTTTTGCATTCGACCCAGAATGTATGCATTCGCGATTTAGCTTTTTGCTTTCCTAACGCTTTCAAGGGTTACTTTCATCACATATACTCAACAATTCTTTGATTTCTATTACAATCCCGCCACCCTCACCGCGATCCCCTCCTTTGTCCACCTATGGAATGGCATGATGCCGCATGCGTTGTGGTTTTATATACATGCTGCTCTCTTGTTCAGTCGATATTCTTTTGTCCTCTGAACTTGATAAATGAACATCGAACAACAACTATCTCACGCATTTAATCGATGATGCGAGAATTTGGGCAGTGCTCTTCTAATGCTTACGAAAGAGGTTGCTATGGATGAAAGCCGTTGCTTCCATAATTTCATCTATGATGTAATGCAAAAAATGGACTGGAGGAAAACAGGATGGTTAGGAATGCCCATGACATGGACTGCTGACGAGAACGTTAATTTGTCTATATTTGCTCCAGACGATACGTGAACGTTTACGAATTACCGCACACGAGAGTTAAATGCAAGTGTAGAAAGGTCTTTTAGATATAGTATTGTGGCTGGAATGTTCATTGAAGAGAACTCGAAAGTACCTTTACTACAATTCCATTTTCATTTTTGTTAAACATTTATAGCTTCATATATTCCAGGTGATAGTGTCAGGCTAACGTTTGCAATGTCATTATATAAGAAAGCTTTTCCGCTTTTCCATTAGTAAATTTTTGCACAAATGCAATTAAAAGAATATATGAAAAGATCTCAAATGTCATATTTATTCGCTCTAATTAATAGCGACAAATACAACGCAGCATTACATGAAGTTATTTTGTCGTATTATGAATGTCAGTTTGTTTTTCATTCGGTTCATTTTCAAACCTTCGAAATGAGTAAACGTCACTTCGAAACTTTGAAAAGTGAAAGAAATTTGAGGAAAAAATGGCGAAAATTTGCTGAGAATTTTCAAGTAGAATTTGATAACAATTCACTTAAATTATTATCATTCTCCATTAGAGAAGATAATAACCGAAATTCGTTGATAAACGCTTCAATTGAACGTTTAAGTGCGCTTTCGTAATGTAAAAAAAGATTCGCAATTGAAAGATTTGAAGCTTTTTTACGCAATAAACGCCTCGTAAAATTTGATTCCAGTTACGAAAAGTGAAGAGGTGAGATGACGACCTGAATTCCATTAAACATCAAACGCGTTGAGGTTTTTTTTTTATAGAGACGGTTTAGAAATTGTCGAATCGTTGGCAAAAAAAAAAACGTTGGCACGTTTCTTTATTATCTAGTTCTTGCATTAGGCGTTTCTCTATTTGATTCACTGTGATCGGTCGTGGAGTAGACACTCTAAATACACGATCCTGCACACATTCGTACATCGAATCCATAAACAAATCGTTTCATCCCGCAAATTTTTCACATGGATGAAACGTTCCCTTCATTCAATAGGAATGAAAAAGAAAATGTCAACAGTTAGGAGAGCAGAAGGGAGAAGAGTGCAGATGTAGGCTATACAATGAAGAAAATTCAATACGGTCTTTAGGTTGTGCTAATTTTGCAAAGAACAGCAAAGTATTTGCAATTGTAGTTGGCAAAATAAAACTGTATGAATATTCGCTCATTTGAATGCTTGAATAGCTCTAAAATATATCGTTTTGATTACTGGAATGCGTCTTATAATTCAAGCAATCATACCACTTACTGCAAATAAGCAAACTGCTGCATTATTTTGCAAACTGATTGCTCAAATGCCACCTACTTTTCCCATCGTCGAATCAAGTAAATAAAGTGCTGCAAGAATTAAGGTCAATGAGAAAATTTTGCAAATCCATGAGTTTGCTCCTGCGTTTCTTTTAATTCATGACCGAGCAATAGAATTTTTACGTTCAAATGCTTTTGGCAACCGACTGCAATAACAAAGCGAATAATTCTCAGATGATTTGTGAGATCAGGTTTAGTAAATTTCCGGCGCGATATGTTGCCTGTTGATCTCTAATAATAAGTAACCAATGTGCTCCTTTTCTTACTATGCGCTGCATGTGGATCCATTTTAAATGAAGCGCCAAAGCATCCTCCGTTTATGGCTATCAAGGTGCTCCAAGTCGAAACGCTTCGTAGCGACTCTACGTAGTGAATGTGCAAAAAACCCCATGCTTTCTTCACTCAATTTGATTTTAACTTTTTCCGAAAGTTTAGCGAAAGATATGCAAGACGGGATGATTTTTCACCGTGAAGGAAACATGACTCCGAAATGCAAACTTCCGCGTGCGTGATTGTGTTGTCAATCAGATGAAAATATTCAATTCCCTTAAGAAACTAATAAAAATTGATAGCTGATTACACCAGCAGCCTCGTGATAACACATGATCGCCGAAATCACTTCTTTGGCTCATTCAGCGATTTTGCTCCCGAGTTGAGTAAATTCGAGCAATGTGCATGACACGATTGCTAACTAATACGTTACCTTCCTACGAAGATTCGTAATCTCTCAATTTCATCAAAAATACGTCGCAGAGTGACGGCGCAAACCGCAAAAAAGAGACTGCAAAATCAAGGTCACATTTGAAAGGATTTTCGCGAATTTCTTTCTCAGGACTTTCTACAGGAATAATCATTGAATCCAGATGAAGAGATTTGCAGGTTTCTTCCTGAGAAGATTGAGGTTCAGTGACTTTATGCATATAGTCTGCCTACACGATCTTGACGACAGTCGAGAATTCCAAAAGACGGCAACATTCATCCTGCCTTTCTGATGATTTGATGCATTTTCTAGCACTGTCCTGACAACCAGCCACAACCTACATGACCGGCCTGAAATAAGGTATTACCTCAAATTAAAAGAACATTGCAATATTCCGAAGTGAACAAGTACAACAGAGGATGCCTTCTTGAATTCCATAACTACTTGTTGCAAAATTAGACAAACTTTTGGGAGCTTGTTGCGCTTCCAGTCGCTATAAAGATGAACAAAAAGATGGTATAGTGTCGTCCGCTTCATGTGAAGGCTACTTGGAGATCTTGACATCTGACAAAAAATCTTCGTCCTAACTTCCTAATCTTGAAAGAAAATTGGAACATTTAATGCTTACTGTAGTTTAAACTTTAAAGCGATACGCGGTAATGAGTAAAGAATCCTAACAACTAGAGAACTTAAGTGAAAAACCCATCGCTTTAAGCCTTTTTTCAAATTCTTTTAAGATGCTGCTAGCAGAATAAATAGAAGTAATTGAGTAA
>JAZARR010000103.1:0-131799 GCA_037389465.1 Baylisascaris procyonis | reverse complement strand
TTGACACAACAATTTCCACATTAAAGGAAGCAATAGGCTATAAAAATAAACACTATGGTTCTTTTGCATCGATATCAACTTGAGTAACAATGGTGAAGCTGACTGACCATTGCTTGAAAGCCTAGTCTATTTAAAACATGCACAGTCCATCGTCTTCAACTTCCAATTGTTCACGTACATTACAAGTGAGCCCTTAAATGTGGAAATTGTTGGTCCTCTTTTTTACTGATAGCCTCTATGTGAAGAAAATCGCCTGAAAATGATTATACAATCAGCTTCCATGATTCCACTACTTGCTCACAGAAGCTGCTTTGAAACATCTAATCTACGTCGATATTAGCCTGCATTTACCACCCACTGATCAGTTATCGCTCTTCAATGTTGAAGAAATAAAAGAGGGAACAAACAAACTTGTTGCAATATTTTCCAGTACCATATTACTTGCAGTAACACTATCATCACATTCTGGCCCACTTTCATAAGTCGATGGCTCCGATAACCCACAATGCATGATGGCATTCGACTGCCGCCTAACCAACACCGCAAGTTTTGCATCGATCTGTTTGGAAATTCGAAGTTGTTCTTCAGAGAGCCGAATCTGTTGCGCCATAATGTTATATATGTTTTGCATCAGCGTCTTCATTTCTCTGATGAATGCTGTTTGCTCCTGTAACTGTTAATGAAATCGGACCAGCAAGAAACCTATAGAGTGAAGTGTCATCTGAGCACCACAAGAGACCCAGGAAACTGCCTGAACAGGAGAAATCATAAAATATGGCCTTCACCAATCAAGTCTCACTTTTACGACTGAATGGGTTTTCTCTCGTTTTTCACACTTCATCGACAGTGGAGAATCGGAATTCTTCCAACCGCAGAATCTGCTAACGAAGCATATCGAAAGTCATTCACTTTCCCGGATTATTTTATCGTCATTGAATGGAACTATTGCAACAGTGCTGATAATTTGAACGTTGAGCTTTATTGCGGTGAAGGCGATCATAGAATTCATAATTTACATTGTCAATATGGACCTAATTAATTCTACAAACAATATCAGTTATTAGATAAAATTCAAGCTGAGTGTCCGCCAATTCGAGAGACAAAACCTCTTCATACTGTAAACACTGCGCCAAACTTCAACGTAAAAGTTGTTCCACTTCTTGAGAGTATCTTATTTTTGAGCCGATCCACTAAAAACGTCGAACAAAACGACGATTAATCGACCGTTTAGGATTCGTGTGAAATTCAGCTGCAGATAATGATTACCTGCATAAGCGACACCTCTGGTGACGAGAGCTGTCCGTAAGCAGCTGCATCCTCGATATGCTTAAGCCTTAGTCTGTCATCACCACTGTCGACTGCATCGTTTCCGCACTCGTCACGGCTGTCGTTACAGTCGCTCTCCGAAAGTTCCGCGTAATACCGCACACTTTTCCCATTCTCATCGTCGATCGAAAACGAAGCGCTTTGCTGTTGATACTGAAAATAGAAGAAGTGATAAATCTTTCTTTTGAATGACCCGATTCGAATGTGCTTTCACATTTTAACGACCAAAAAACCAGGAAAACACTTGCAGATAAATGAGAGCCATCCTTATTTCCCCTTTTCTAGAAAGGATATCTAGCCTCGTAGTAACAAATGGTGGGAAAATAACACTAACAGTTGTCACCCACCAAAATGCAGAAATATTGGTCTCTCCGAAACGGCTTAGAGGCAACACAAAAAGCGAAAAAACTTCGCGCCACATTAAAGAAATAGCAAAAGAGCGTTTCTCCGTTTTATGTAACCTTCTACAAAACTTGTTGAGTATATGCGTGCTGTGGCCTATTACTATTAGGTAAATGCACTCAGCTGTTGGCTGGCTGGTAGGCAGTATTCGGCTACCGAAGGATAGCCTCGAAGCACCTCCACACCACTTAACACGAAATGAACACGAGAATTCTGGACGCGCTGGTGCTTGAAGCCTCCAGTACTATCCCTGCCTCTTCGCTCCGAAAACGTTAGAAACCGTGGGATCAGCTGGTCGGACTTTTTGCAAGAAACGGTCTGACAGCGCAATACAGATCCTGATTCACGGAAGGGCAACGGTTTTTTCGTCTATGAAGAGGTTGGGATAGCCATTTCGACCTTTTTGCGTACGAAACGATCTAAGACTACAACGCTGCTCTTGGTGAAGAAGTAGCGATAGATAGCATGCAAAATGGAAATACTTTAAGGGAATGCGGAAGCGAATAACTAAAGCCAGTTTCTCCTTTTTAAGTTTTTCATGAAAATAGCGGTATCGTTTTACCACTCTAAATGATCCTCCATTGCCGCTGGAATGTCGCCGGTGCATAAACAAGGTTGCATATTCTCCGGCAAAAGATGCTTAAATTGAGGATATTCGCTACAAAGCCAAAGAAACTAACAAAACTGCCTAAGTTTACAAATGTCGAAAAACAGGCAGAAGGATATCAACGAAGTTCATAAACGACAGAATTTAGACTGTTCATATTTATAAGAATCTATATAAAGCTGAAAGTGGTGTGAGTTGTTGAGGTGAAAAGAAAAAAGAGGCGAGCGGCCATGATAAGCGAAATATGAGCACATGATCCCCGAAGAAGCCTTGGAGTGGTCATGAGAAAATAAACGGCCATATGATGGCGTGGATGCAATCACACATCAGCAACGCCTTTTCTGTACATTCAAGATTACCAGTCGAACTTTCTTCAAGGTTCTGGATGGCTTCTTATATTTCAAGGATTGAGTTTTAATCTTCAACAGCCATATTTTGAAGGCAATATGCAATGTCCCAAAAAATTACGCCTCTGCGTTCGCCTTACATTCAACAGTTTTCGATTATTTCACGCAGTCAATTCATAAACAAAAATTTCGCCCGCCTCAAATTTACAAATTTTCAACATACTTCGCTTACCTTCATTTCAAAAAATTTTCAGAAACAAAAGTTGTCATTAGGCTGTTTACCCTTAAACTCTGACGTCAAATTCCTTCGCAATGGAAGATTTACTGAGATAATGAAAACTACCCTTCAAGAGATGAGAGATAAACTGTATCTGCTTTTGACAGCTCAATAGATGCGGTCAATCGCCCTGCTCATATGTGCTCTTACTTCCTTCATATGATGCTTGATTAGTGAATTATTGGGACCTAAATTTTTCTGCGTCCGTCCTCATATTTAGCTCATTTCGGGAAGGGGAATGGACGGAGGTGCGATTCATAATGCGTAGAAATAGTTTTTATAGAATACCTAATTACTGAGATTTCTTGAGTGACTTACTTCCTCTGCAGGTGACATAATTTCATGAAGAGCTTCACTGCCACGATAAATTTTTGATCTCCTTGCCAACAGCCAGCGAAATACATTGAGTTCGGACTCGGTGAAGGGACAATCTTCTATCACTTGAGGTCCATCACTTGCGCTCGAGCAATACCCAAAATGCACATACGAGGTCAGCGACGAAAAACATAAATTTGAAAAAAATGAACATAGTGGTTAACTAGACCAACAATTCGACGCACTTCTTCAACGACCTTCGGTCAAGATTAGGAGTCAGAAGCATTAAACATGCACCGGCATTCTTTTTGCTCTCTCTTCAGTCCTCAGGAGATGAAATCTCAGCTACCGCTTTATGCGAGACAAAGTTCTTCAAATTTGAGAGAATTTCCGCAAACGGAATCTGCAGGCCTCAGCAGTAAATAGTCTAAATTGTCTTGCGTCCAATCTAATCAAAATATTTTAAACTATGATCGCTGCTTCCCAATGAAGCATTATTCACTCTGCATAAGGTCTGCAAAACAATTGCGCAGAATCAAGATTCTTTTAACGCATTTCCGGTAAACTTCTTTTTCACAAAATTTAAAAGTGCCGGTATCGATGTGCTCAGAGCTGGGTTCACAAGAATCCGTAGCTTTTAATTTGCACTCAATAAAGACTTCGCAAAAGAGAAAGGAACAACGAAGGATCGACGAATTTAAATTGTATCATCTTATCAGCCCTCTTTGCGGAATCATCTACTTTGATTCTTTGCCCATCTTTTGCTTTTCCCAGCTGCTTGCAATTTTTCAGATTTTCCATGCAAAATTTTTGGTGAACACTTTATCTATTCAACATATTTTTTTTTTAATACAGGAGATGAGCTGTTGAAATCGTGATCTCTCAACCCCGTTTTCTTCAGCAATAAGTTATGAAGACATTAGGCTATCCAAGGAGATTCTCTTTATATGTGTATGTAGAAAGTTGTGCAGAGATGTGATATGAGAATAGTTTATGGAAAATTGAGTAATAGAGTTTCTAAACGTTTACGGATATATCACAGTCTTTTATTTTGGCAGAGAAACTATGCTTACTTCCTATTAAAAATTAAAGTGGATTTATGTAACAATTTTATCAAATTGGTGATAAATTGACATACATGGCACTTCGTCTTTGTTTGCTTTCCAATGGTCGGAAAGCCAAATGGCAGGAAGGTTTTTACTGTTATAAGGCAGTTTGAAATATTTTCAAACGTACATCAATGACTCATGTAAGAACGGTTGAGAATTTGAGAAAAGTGAAAGGAGCGGTAAGCATTTTTAGCAACGTTTTTGCAGCAGTCTGAGAGGACATAAATGTGATGGGTCATTTCAACGAATGTTGTTCCGCTGCGCTCGATTTCTTGCGATAAAAGTAGGCCGGATATATATATATATATATATATATATATATATATATATATATATGTGTCGGAGGGGTCCCTGACCCTAGCATTAGTACTGAAATAAAATCCAGATAGACAGTAGAGGTTCGTATCCTCAGTTCTACACATACTCCTCATAGTTTCGTATCCTTCCTTCTTTCTATATGCTGCACGTGCTTTCTGTGCGTCTCTTTCTTGAGGTTGCTTTATCTATATGCCTTGAGGTGTCATTCTCTTAGGGGAGTTTACGAGATGATGTACGTAGCATAGCGCGGAGCAGTCGGTCACACATTAGAGGGAGGGTGATTATACAGATGAAGAAGGCGAGGGGGATTCGATTTCGTGTTGGGTATTCCTGGTGTGTGATGCGGGAGGAGGAGGTATATCTGCGTATCTGTATGTGTGTGGTCCGTCTCAGTTTGGCATGTGTACGTGGGAGATGGGGTATGTGTGGTGTGTGATGTGTTGTGTGTGGTCCGCTTCAATTTGGCATATGTGTCTGTGGAATGGTGTGGTATGTATGGCGTGTGTGTGGGAGGAGGGGAAGGGGGGAGAGTTCGTATCCCGTGAGTGAGATTTCAACAATGAGTGAAATTTCAACAACCAAAACATGAATATTCTTTACAAAAAGAACCGTAATACAAACCGGCACCGAACATTGGCGGTAGCAAATACAAAAATTCATGCGGAACCCTGCTTCGCTGACATGCAGTAAGCTGAAAGCAATGCCAGTAAATACCCCAACTAATAAATAAATAGCGGTCGAGCGCGTTGTAGGCAACCACCAGCTATCCCACGTCATATCTCAAGCTCAGATGAGCGAATTTTGATCCTCTTTTTTCTAAACTTCAGATAAGACGAGCAAAAGTGTGTTCCGGTGTTGCTTGACGTGGAGAGATGCTAGTTCTTTAACAGAAAGTTAACACGCTGTTTTTAGGAGATGTGTGGATATTACACTGAGGCTAACCAGTCGAAATGCGCTCCGTTCATGGGAAATCTTGACGCTCAGCAATTATCACTGTTATAACCTCAGTGGTTAACGAGTTGAAACCACTGAGCAATCAGGCTATCTATTCTAACCGATCAACCTGGCTGTGTGAACTGCGAGAAGAGCATGAATTTTCAACACCAACTTCGGCTTAAAAAATCCTTCGTAAACTAACAGCTTGAATCGATTTCGATGCGCCTTCATCTTACTTATCGTTCCGCGCCAGAATCGACGAATCACACCCACCGTTAATGTCATATCCGGATGATTCGCCGCCACCCTGAATTACAACTTTTTTCAAGTATTCCAATAGCAAGCTATAGAAGCAGGGTTTTACCTTATCAGCATAACTTTAGATTATCAGCATCTTCTTGCTTCATCAAATGGCTTCAGAGCAATAGCATCACACTCTATCAAACAACGTCGAATTGTTAGCACGAGCTTAGCTCAACAAAATGTACAACGAGAGAGATGAAAGTTATTGGATTATTCAAATTTGTAGCCCACTGAACTAAACAGCTGTACTAATATTTACAAAAAACGAAAAAAACAACAACAAATCGTAAAGTAATATGAAAAATAGACAATTCAGCACTTGGTGTTTAAGCACTAAAGTTGTATGCAAACTTTTAGAAATACCGTTTGAAAGGTGTATAGATAAGTATGAAGCAACGCTCACTGTTCACTTATTTTTCCTGCCCACCCAGAAAACGGTCGACAATAATTAAAAAAGAGTTAAAAATTAATCTTCGATGTGACCTCATACGAACTTCGTTCCATGCCTTTCTTTTCCGTAGATTATCGTTTTCCTCGTTGTCAATGTCTTCACAGAATAAATCACGTTCTTTTTGCAGAATAATATCAAGGATTTCATCTTTGACTTTACGAGGAATACGTCGCCGACGTTTCTCTTCATCCCCATTTCTTGTGACGACTGTCTCCTCTTAAAACAGATCGACGGTAAGTTAACAATAAAATGAAGCATCTAGTTAGCAATAGAAGTTTTATAGCTGAGGAAGAGTAGACAACTGCAAGGAGTGCATAAAACTTCGCTTAAAAGCTGATTTTCCTTTGAAGAATTTCCTCAACTTGAATCTGCCTTCAAAATCCCAACATAAAACTATAATTTGACGCTGGAATGCGCAAAGCACCGGAAACCGATCAAACGGAGCTTCAATTTAACAATCCCTTGAAAAGAAAGGAATGAAATTAAATCGACCAAAACATGCTAAAAGCAATACATCGCAACCTTTCCGTTCAGATTTCGTATCGTCATCGTTATCTCTGAAAACATCCTCGGACGTGATCGCTGTCTTCAATAAGTCCTCCAGTACAACCCTCGTCTTCTGATCGATAGGCGCACTGACCGACTTCCAAGTGGACTTCTGTTGAATCACAACTGTTACTGTTTAGAGCGCCGAGCAGCAGGATGGTGAGTGTGAAATTATTTCTCGATAACTCAACTCAACGTACATCGAGTTATATCGAAAGAACTTACATGTATTTGGCGGCATCGCAACTCTTCTAATATAGCTTTATTGAGCTACCTCCTTTATTCAATTAACGTTGAAAAAATCAGCTTTGTTATCCTTCACTCTGCTATTTTCTCTTCCCGCGAACTTCTCTTTTCATAAGTCCACGAAATAATGCATCTGTTGGGAAATGAAAACGCTTAAAAGATTTCTTCGATGATATAGCGTCGGTTTCGGATCACGAACGCAATAAACGTTTCAAATATGATACATTCGATATCAAATAAACAGTTGGCATTTGTATGAGCATCAACACTAGAATAAATAACTTATCGCGCTTGCTAACACAGCTGCACTAATTTCTTCGGTTAGCAACTGGCATGAGAAAGGTGAGGTATTCAAAATAATTCAAAAATAAAGCGATCGTATTGATATATTTTAACATTTGTAATTTTGAGGGCATAAATACAAATAAATTGACATTTTTAAGATTCCACTTTCATTTTTAGCTGTAAAAAATCTTCGCAAAATCTGAAGAAGTTTACAGCACAGAGAAAGAATCATTGTCGATGATTTCAGAATTTTTATTTTCCTTGGTTTGATGAATAAATCCATCCCTCAGTACCTAAGGAAATGATTTATTGTAAGTACTGAATTGTGAGGCAACAATACTCTCGAAAGTTATTTCTTGATATGATTTCTTATTTATTTTTCGCTGATGCAATAGTGGTCTGTTTTTTTCAATGTCTCATCTCTATTGACAGAGGATGAGATGACGAGAAATCATAGCCGCACTCTAACTTCGGATGGAAATGAGACGGAAAGGAAAAAAAAAAGATGGAACGGACGAAACTGATGAAAAGAGAAAAGAAAATTTCGATCAAGAAAATAAGCCACATCCCAATTCCTAGTTGAAAGCTAAGACCACAAACCCGCACCACCCATGAAGTGATGCAATTTGAAACAGCAGAACGCCTTCCGTAGAGGTAAACAGTTAACAAAGACGAGCCAAGAAGATGCACTCATCTTTGAAAGGGCTTAGCACCGGTCGTAGGGACTAAATGCCTTTCCTCCTCTCTCCGTCCATCGACGAAGGTGTCGTATATAGAATGCACAATACCTTTTTTCGTGAAATACATGGTGGATGATCGTGTGGAGCTGAGATTGATCCATAGAGTGTCCCAACCACGGTTGTTGCCCTTGCACGACATCCCTTCACAATACACGACCAATATTGTCGACCGTTCTTTTCCTTACTTTTACGTAATCGATAACCACCATGTATCAAATTACGACCACCCTTTTGTGATTGTACTTCTTCGAAGCGTATCATCCGTTGCTTCAACAATTTTAACACTTCTTGAATTTAGGGGATTATGTTTGTTAATCTTCGTTCACCGGATGAAATTAAATCATTTCACAAAGAAATGTTAATGTGAACAAAATTGAAATATGCGTCTGATGGATTGAAAAAATTGATCGATGCAACCTAAATGCCAACTTGCAGATATCTAAATATGAGCATCATGTTGTTGCGATTCGCATAGTGATATAGTCATCGATGCATTTCAATTGAAAACCCTATCTGAATAATAATTAAGCATGGAAGAATATTTATAAATGCAGGATGGCATAGTGAATAACCTATGAAATATCGAAAGCAAAAATGCACGAAATAACGCTTAAACGAATTATTTATACTATAGACGTAATCGGAAGATAGACTTGAGGATACTATATCATTGCTAATCGGATAGCATACATTCACACTCATTCATACATCGCTAAAATTAGCGAACATATTGAATTCTATGAAATTAATTTTCAAAACGCCTAATGTGCTGCAATATACGATATGATAACACTCTATAATTGTTTATTTCTACATAACGCATAAACATGAACGAGAGAAAGCCAAATGGAAATACGAACCATATAGTAATTTTTTTTTTATTTTTAAGGTTCGATGAGAGCACTAACAAGTTATGACCTTAAAAAAGCGCTTTTAGAATACAACACAACAACATAGGTTTTTGATATATTTCTTTCAGATGCGATCGGATGCCTTGCATCTATGAAAAAATAGACACAATGCATCTCTAAATGTACCTCAAATAAATCCCCTCCAATCTATCCATTTTTCTGGTGCACGAAATAACGATATGCATTGAATGATAATTTTTTTTTCAACGTTTACCGTAATAACATATATCAAACGTAATACGATAACTTATAGTTTATAGTTGTCTCAAGCCCATCCACTCAAGTCTACTCTGACTACTTAGGAAAGAAAACCCTTGAATTAACTTGTACGCGCATTTCCTCGATAGCAATGCTAAGTACTTGCACGATTGTTGAGAAAAATTGGCACTGAGCCGATCGTAAAACGGCTCGAGAATCGGATATTTGCATAGAAAAATAAAGTAGCACTTAATACATTGTGGGCATCATAAGTGAAATAAAATTGCAGTGCCAAGATTTGTGCAGGTCAAAATGATTCAGTCTATTATGTCAAACTATGGCGCTGGAATGTGTGGGACTACAGATTAGTGAAGGTACTGTCACGCAGTTAATATAAGACCACCCACGAACATAGAATAAGATGCGAATATGATATGAGAGCTGAACAACGGAATCCGTTAAGAAAGCATAGCTAAATAGGCACCGCAAGCAACCTTCTCTGGTTGCTTGCGTTCAGGATGCCGTAGTGCGCGGTATTTATCTACCTTTCCTCAATTTAAAAATTTTTAATGCGGTGCAACCATGCACTGTTCGGAATTGGCTCCAGACTTGGAGCACAATGCATCGGTCTGTGGGAACTCCAGAAATTCGACGACCTTTGACGAAATTTCTTGGAGCAGCTATACTCGCCAATAGCCATCGAATAGCACACCTCACAACGGTTGGTACCAAGGAGTTCAGAGCACAAACTGCTACGGTGAAGGTCCCTTGTTAGTGAACGTTGCGCTGTATTATTGTGCCATTTGGCCAACGTGTAATTTAGGAAGAGTACATTCAGTTGGCACTGCGAAGATATGCGCTTTTCACAACTCTACCCAGTATTAATTAATTAACTAGTACGAGCACTCATAACCTCGCATATGTTATCTTAAGTGACCGACCGGTTGTTCCATTTCTTCGAGTAAAAATTCGTTTTAAGGCAGCGTCTAACTATTTTCTGTGATTATTTTCTACGATCACATCGGACTGCAAATTTTATAGTAATTTCAGGTGTGAATAAAATCAGTAAAGAATTCGACGAATCAGAGCGAAGCCAAATCACGAAAATCACCTTTTATCGTAAATTATATTCAATAGATTTAGTTAAATGTGCATGGAAATGACGCCTCTATAATGTGCTTCTTGTAAAGCTTTGCAGAGGATGCACAAAGCGGGTTCCATTACCTGAGGAAAATAAGGAGAATAATTTGGCTATTGCTTACGAAAGAAATTTATGCCACTCACACCGATTTGAACTAAAGAAACAAAAACTTCAAGGGAGATTTTTGGCTCATCAAGAAAAATATAAGAATAATCTACAAAGAGCAATTTGCGCTTTTACCAAAAAGCATGTTATGTGATGTGATATGACGCATGTAAAAAAAACGATTGTAATCGGACAGAGAATGAACGACTGAGAGCGACGCAAATGTTGCCGGTAATCCGGTGTTAATTTTCGGCATCCCAATATCCAGGACGCGACGCTCCCAACTTCCGCGATGCTTATGATAGCACGTTACTATGCGCTTTTCGAAATTCCCCTGCGCTAACGTATTATAGAGGCATTTAAGCATTGCGTATTTATATATATTATGTATTTGTGTATTCACGCCTATGACAAGAAATAACGCTGTAAAACGACGGAACCCAGAATTGATACGAAGCTCATGCTGGTTGACATAGATTTTTCATTTGTTGTAAAATCCATAGTTCGGAAGTAACGAAGACAGTATTTCATTGACGTTAGAAATAGGGAGAATCATGCATTGATATCGAGAATCGTTATTACCAATGCTTTATACCGAGCACTTGATACTTGCGAAACTGATTCTTGAGGGGGTTCTCATATTTGATCGATTATGCAATCGTGACAGTCGATCACGTAAACATGAGAATGAGCTAACAACGTGCTACATCAACGTAATTCTGATGTATTGTTTGGCAGTTCATCCGAAACCAATGAAATGTTTGAGTAATTATGGAATTAATGCATATATATATATATATATATATATATATATATATATATATATATATATATATATATATATATATAACGAGATGTATGCACCGAAGAAAAAGATCAATTGGTGATCTTTTTCTTCCAATTAAAGCCATTGCTGCCATACGTTTAGCGCCTGACTGCAAGAAAGAAAAACATTTCCTATAGCTTCGCCGATATTAGACGATCGACGATGTATCATAAGTTTCACTGCAAAAAAAAAGCACCATCGATTTCATTGCATAAGATCTGCTATAAACTATAGCAGACGTGTGGTTTCATTATGTCAACAATATGTTGACATCGGTTATACGTTATGCATCTAAGAAAATGGTGGTGTTGACCCCGCGATCAAAGAGGGTAAGGCTGAACCCAAACCTGGCTGAAAGGCACTTCTCAAATATTTTCACGAAAGACAACAGAGCAATGCCTTTTTTTCAACTACTTTTAACATCTCCTATGATGTTTAATACTCTCTAGTTAAGTGCCTTATCAGCCAAGCATAATAGGGAGATTAATGGCAAATGTTGAAATTGCTCGATTAATTTTCTCAATCGTCTTTGATCGATGAATTGTTCAACAAAAACTTTAAAAAATAAAAGAAATAAATTTCCCAAATGTCAAAAATAACAACTCTTTTCAACCTTTATTGTTGTCCAATGAAACACAGAAAAAGGACGATGATTTCGATTAATTCATAACGAGACAAACACATACGTTCAATAAAAATTGCTCTTCGAAAACAGCATTATGAATACGAGAAGCAACACAATCGAAATTACTCTCGATTAATGCCCTTTATTCAAATGCACAATAAAATTACACATATCAAATATCATTGAGACAATTACACACGCCTACCGATGGTTGCTCCATCAAACACCAGAATCATTCGTCTATATTTAACGCGATGAAAATGTCAAATTTATATGTCTATGGAACTGGAGGAATTCATTTTCCATGATGCTGAGCAAAAAGAGTTCTCAAGCTCACTCTTTATCAGTTTGTATCCCACATTATAAGCATAAACGTCCAATAGAGGAATTCTTTCACGAATTTGGTTATGAAATTGATATGTTTAAGAGTGATTCCGTAAAAACGCGCTTCAAGTCATCGCTATGAAACGAAATGGAATCACATTCGTATATGTACTAGGCAATTCACGAATTCGGCTCTTTCATAATCTATCGAAGAAAACTGTCAGCCACCAATTTTGTGATTCCAATGAGGAAAGCTCGAACGAGTGCCAAATCGAAAAAGATCAACGCCCAAAGGCGGAATAAGCTGAATGCGAAAACAAAACTTATATCACTGTTGGTCGAGTTAGCTTGTTTTTCGCTGCTTAACGTTCCGATTTAAATCTTTCCTCACCTAGTCTTTCTTTTTTTTCCTTTTCCTTCCTCATCTTTCAAATATTCCTTTTTTAAGCACAGGCATCGGTAATTCGTCTTACGAGGGTATATGCGGCGCCACAATACAATCCCTCTGCTTCCGCCTCCAAATTCATACAATTGCAGTCGGCAGTATCATTCAAAACACTTTCAAAAAAGGCCCTTTACTTTTGCATAGATCAGCACATCAAATTAAATGTGCCTGGTGAAGAATGCTTCATCAGCGATAGTGCGTAATTGAGTGAAAGAAACGCTTAGCTTCGTTCGTCCCTCATGTAGCAATACCAAACGGCGTGTATGACTGAAGGAATTACGAAAAAAAAGAGAAGAAGAATATTTAGGCACACATGGCAGTTGCACGCTCTCGCATGAAACCAAACAGCAAGAGGCTGAAAAAACAATTTTTTCATTCAACTTTATATGCAAATTATAGAAGCGATAATTTGTTTTCATTTCCTATTTATGAAAAATATAAAAAAGCGCTCGAATATTCATTCGACTGTAACAAAATTTCTTTTTTTTTATACTACCCGAATTCAACAATAACTTTCCTTGCAATACATCTGACTACAATAAAATATATCGAGAAAAAACGACGAATATCGTAACCTCTCATTTCCTAAAAAAGTGGGACGGATAACTAAAGGATATTATAGTGAAATTTCAACAAACTTCAGAAAATTTGCATTCAATTCGGGAAGAATCTTTTTTACGCACTAACAGCAAGCAGCCAAAAACTCTCATTATAGAATCGTAGAGACGATCAAGGACATGATATATGTGAAACAAATTAACGCCATAATATCGAGAAAATGAAAATGAAAAAAAAAATCAACTCACCGGCAAGAAAACAATGAGAATTACTTCGATAATTTTATCGGTATCTGTACTTCCCATTATTGCGACTCTAAAAGAACATTATTAGATATGGTTTGATAACAATGCACGACTTTCATCCAATCTATCTATGTTCAAAAAAATATTCATCCAATTTTTCTTGAATAGAAACATGAGTGGAGTGGGTTTCAGAAGAAGGTGGCTGAGGAAGGAGGGGGAGTGGGGGTGGGGATGGGGGGTGGGTAGGAGAATTGGAATTGCGAAGCAGTTGAATGTCGGATGAACTCCACTTGGCGAATAGAGCGGTTAAAAACGCGTATAATCCCACTTGAATGCTACTAATATATATGCTATAAGAAAGCTATTACACAGTCCAGCAACCACATTTAGCACAGCACTATGTAAATGAAGCATTTACGAATCACACACTATAAGCGTTGGACTCAAAAAAGTTTGTTCGAGTATTCATGGTGGCTTTAAAATATATTTCGATACGTTAGCAACTAATCAATGCACTGAGTAAATTCTAATCAAACATCAAAATTCTGCTATCAATAGCTAATGAAGGAGCAAATATGTGAAATAATATAAAGGTGATACGAAATTATCGCAAAAGTGCATAAATGAGTGCAACGATGAATGAATGTACATCCGCGTTTATGATAATCGATACGGCATTTTCTAAGGTCTATAGTGAATCTGATCGGTTGAATTAAATTTCGAGAAAGTAGCAGATAGCAGGAGTTTAATTACGACTATATAGCGCCTGCATAGAAAATTTTTCGTTTGATTTTGCAAGTCGTTCACTACTTGCTCGATCAATCAATAAAACAGAAAGAGCATGTGGAATTAGACGAATGATCACAAAAAATACTGCTTCGTTTCAAATTGATGTCTAATTTCTTTTTTTTTTTTATATTTTCAACTATCATAGTGAATTTTTTCGACAGGAAATTATTGAATGGATTGAATATTCGCTAACAACTAGCAAATATATGCAATGAGTCGGAAATTATGTGTCATATTAGTGATTTAATTGCTGTTTTGGAAATATCGGTTAAAGAATGATTATTCATCACAAAACAGAATCTGCTTCGGAATTATTTCAGCGATCCTGCCCTCTTCAATAAGCGAACTTTGATAGATCTGAAAACTCTATGCTGACTGATCACGGCAGTCGTCGAAGCTTATAAACACGTAAACGCGATGCACTTACTGCACTTACCTAGAGGCGAAGCAAATGGTAATCATAAGGCTTGTAGTGCACAATACCATTTAGGAGTGAGGTGAAAGGAAAGATAAAAGACGCCCACGCTACCTTATAGAGTCATACGTCAGATATGCAATTCTATGAGTTTCTTCAATTTTTTTATGGAATTAAGAAATGAAATGAAGCGCTTTGCCGCCAGATGTGAATCAGAGTAGCTAAATTTATATGATTAGCTTGGAATTTAACTACGCGAGATGGCTGAGTTATGCAAATTTATTTGCGAAAAGTTCTTTCATTCAACGTCTTCACGTTAATAACTGACGCGTTCTTTGTGTAGCAATCTTCTACTCTATTTGGCGCTTACTTCCGTCGTATTGCCATAGCACATGTCACATAAAATTGGTTTGCTCTTCTTCCATCTTTCCTCTCTTGATATCATTTAAATAACATAGTACGGGTACTCAACGCTAAAAGCAACTGTTCGCATAACGCTGCAAAGTTTTTTTTTCTTTTTTCTTTTTTTTTTATTGCCTTCGAAGAACCATTCCTCTTAAAAGCATAACGAATCCCAAAAATATATAACCGCTTGTAGTTTTCATTCATTTATTCATTCATATGTTTATAACCTTTTCGGGTTGTAATTTCTTCTCACAATCGGAAAGCAGTCTTGGAAAAAAGATCGAAAGTTGACGGATCTAGCATTATCACGACGTATATAAAATTCGTATGTGATCTTTGGAACTATAAGTGCCGGAAATTTGAGGAGAATCCAGATAAAGTCACTGATGAATAGATTTATCATTCCGACCGTGTCTTAATCGTATTAGAAACATCACTAGAATGCTAGGCTACATCGTATCGTACTTGTATAATCCGAAAACGCAATACGAGCAGGAACATCCATTCTTCACAAACTGAGCTCACAAGTGAGCAACATATCGGAGCTCAGAACACACTAAGGGAGGAGGGATGGAAGAACTGAAGATTTCTTTCAAACGCACGAATTCTAGACAGCAGTAAAACGTCTAATTTGTTGTCAAGTCGCTTAGATGATTTTATGCGTCCTTATCGTTGAAACTCAAAACTTGAGACTTTACTACACGAACTTTTTGTCGGCAGCTATCAAAGAACTTTATCTTTAACTTATCAATAATTCTAAAGAGTAATAAAGTTCATTACCTCTCGAAAATAACATTTCTTAAATTCAAACATCCCCTAAATTAAGTGACTGCGTTCGGATTTGCTAAGAAGTTGACCAGTTCACTTGATGGATTATAAGTTTTGAAAATACTGAGGACTCTTTAAGTCCATTACAAAATTGGCTATGCAATTAACATAGATAAACAATTTTGTTGAATAATTTGATGTCAGCGAACATTAGCAAAAAGTGACAAAGAAGTTGAGTGAAAAAAAAAGAAAGAAAAATGATTGACTAAAAAGATGAATAATAAATAAATGAATAAATAAGTAACAATTGAACAAAAATAAAATATAACCAACAATAAAATTTTTTAATGAAATCTTCTAGTTTTCTGAAGAAAAAAACTTTCCCTATTCCATTCTCGAAAAAAAGAAACAATCTGTGATGTTTTAAACAAACGATACGTTTGAATCGTTGGAGACACATCGTACACACATCTAACATAAACAATATCTGTAAGCGTTGCGCATCTATATACTCAATCAGTGTTACGAATAAACTCGTACGATCATTATTTGGCGCTCTCAGCAAATGACTTATTTGCTTATGGCATTGTGAAGTCATGAAAGGCTCTCTCCAATGAAAAAAAAAAAGAATGGAGAAATTTTTTTTGACTGACAACTGCAGCTGTCTCATTCATATCCAACGACGATAGTGTTTTCAACGTTCCAAATTCCCTTTCACACTAAATTAAAAAACGCAGAAATTTATTAGTGAGATGAGTGGTGAATTGATTCAGCTGTAGATCGCTACAAAATAACAACGAAGACCAAAGTATGCAAAAAGAGCTGCGCCTGTAGAGTTTTTTCTTTTCTTTTTTTTAACGACCATAAACACAGTGGTGCTGAAACCATAAAAAGCATTGAAACTTAATGATTCTTGAACTAGGCTTCTATGCAACCTAATTGCATATAGAAAAATCCTATAAAGGTGCTCGTAGACCATAATCAGGGCGAGATACCTACTGCCCCAAACCTGCTTCCCAGAGGACTCGACTTTTCCACACTAAAGAATCTGAGGCCTTAATGAGAGCAGGTGATGTGGGCAAACATATTCCGAATAATTGCGGTATTGACGGAATAGAGCGAAAAGCATCTCTATAGCTGATAGCTTCATTCAACAGATAATTTTCTGAAGCGTACAATTGATGGCCTGTAGAAAAACGCTTTAAAACACGTTTATTGACACGTTTAGTGTACATTACTCATCAAGGAAATGATCGTTACGAGCGTAGGTGAATCGAGAGGAACATTTGTATATTTTAAATTTCATTGTCCTATTTGCTATAATTCGTACGTTGAAAATATTCAACGAATACACAAAATACACACAGATATACGAACACACTTGTATAGATAAATCTACACACGTATATAAGACAAGATATAACTCGGCATCCTTTCTAAGAATCGACACAAAAATCCACTGTGAGATTTTAAATGTTGGTACTATGAGTGTCAATTATTTATATATCAATTAGGATTGCATAGAAAAAATATTGTTGTGTACATTTCGAACTAGTAGAATCACAAAAACGCCGTAGCGGTGAATAGTACAATTCGATCCGAAATAAATGATCTGAACGAAATGCTTTATGGATAGCGAACGGTTTATTTATAAGCGTGAAACGCAATCGCCATATGTATACATTTTGGGGGAGGAAAAAACTGCGTGATTGGTCATAATGATGCATCAATAAACGAACTTGAAATACGGCGGAACGATCATCGTTCAATCCTTTGTGTGCCTTTACTCCTATTTATTATATATTATATATATATATATATATATATATATATATATATATATATATATATATATATATATATATATATATATATATATATATATATATATATACAAATGTATACATTTGGGGGGAAAAATGTATACATCCAGTTTTCTTATTCACTATCAACAGAATTGATGTCTTTAAAATTGTCGGCATAAATTACTCATTCCTACAAAAATATACCTCCCCGACTTATGGTGTTCAGGAGAGGGACTCTCTGAAAGATTTTTAAAGGCATAATTTCCACTCATAGTTCAGTTCATGTGAATGATCTTATCGTTGTGGCATAATTACTGAACACAAATTCCGCATATGAATGACATGATGAATGGGATTCAGTAAGGGAGATTTTGGATGGGGAACTATCGAAAATGAGGGCATATTAGAACGCAAAGAGAAAATCGAAGGGCTGAACTTGATGCGGGCAGAAAACGATGTTTGCCGGCTGAATAATAAGCGCTTCGGCAATCAATTTCTCGTTCGATTGGAAAAAGTAAAACTTTCAAGACGGAACGAGCATAAATAAATGTGATCTAATGTTTACAGCAAGAGTACGCGAATGCTAATTTAGAGATTTATAAAAAAGAAAAAAAAAATCGGCCATTTTTGCACGTCAAAAATAGAAATAAATAAAGAAATAGAGGAACAAATATTGTGCGTAACTCTGCTCGTCAAATCTGTTTGATAAACTAACTCTCTTTGATAAACTTTTCATCAAAGATTAAACAAATGCGGTAATGCATTCATAATCTTATTGATTAGACACCTCTTAACCTTTTATAAAACGTTCGTTCTTGCTATCAGATTTTTTGGCAAATTCATTTGCCTATAACTCAAATCGAATGCATTTCAAAAATGTCAATCATTTACTGATCAAAGGCATCCGATAAGAACGGAGTTTCAGATGCGGAAGAGAAAAAGTCGAATGATTCGAAACCAGATTTAATTGCAGAAAAGACTACTTTTTGCCAAGAATATCCGGTTTTGACTTTTGATCTGCTGGACGGTAGAAGAAATTTGGTTCTTACTGGACGTGTCCGGCCAATAGCCGACCGTTATTTTCGAGAAGCATTTGATTACAACCGAGAAGCTTTTGATCGGTTATCGATGACCGTCTTCCAAAACTATAGGATTTTTGAATGGAAGGTCGGATTTCTAAATTAAATATTCTAAACATTTGTCAAATCTTTTCCTAAACTATCTACTGTCAACGCAAGAGCGAATATACTGCAATATTTGAAATTAAATATTACAATCTGAAAATAATTGTTAAATCGGTGGAAATTGATGGAATTCATTCAAGTGCAAGAGCGTATTGAGAAAAAAGGCTGAAGTGGAAGTGGAAAGTGAACAGAAAAGAAAGGACAATGATGGAATAGATATATGTGTGAAATCACATTTCGATGCAGATCATGACACGCGAATGAGTCATTGTAACGTTTACTTTCAGACTGCGATGATACGGCCGAAACTGTTTGCACAAAAAGTAAATCCTTTGTGTGCCCTTTTCACGCATCTATTCCGCACTCTTCTTCACATTGCGAAATTTTTTACATTCATATTACTTGCTTATGTTACTCGTTCACGTTACTCGTTTATATTATTTACTCTTTTGGAATCTTCATGTTATTCATAGACAGAGTGATCGTTGAACTATCGCAATCGTTGGAAAAACTATGGACATCAAAAGATGATGATGTAATTTTATATAATTTGCGATAAAAAATTGCTAATATTAATCTCTGCACTTTCGTTTTAATTCCCATCACTCTTCATTTAAAAGATCCAATAGCGGATACTTTTAGGGATATCCTTCACCGCTAAACTACATTTGATCCTAGCAGTCCATACTTAAAACCCCATCTACTTTAAAGATGTCATTTACGATGCGCTTTGAAGTTTCGTAGGGTTGGCCGCATTTTTGTTCGTTTATTATTTGTTCGTTCTGTTAACGAGGGTCGTATTTACTTTCCTTTCTGCCAATAGTGCTCCTTTTTAGTCAGAAACTGTGGTCAAGAGTCACTAAAGTCAAGCCGGAACTTCAGTAGAATGAAGTTTGATGTTTATTCGTTCGTTAATTATTCAAAACTAGCTGAATATTGTAATCATGACCAAAGGTGATATTATTTGAGCATAATCAGCACTATCGTGATCCGGATTTGAGTGATTTGATTTGATTCGCTATTTGTGCACATTTCTCTTGAAGTGCCTGCAAACATTTCAATAACATCATTGTCGTCTCACAATGATTTTCGCTCATTGTTATGGACCCATAAGGAAACAGCAATATTTGTGAATGTTAAATCAAGACCTCAGCGAAGTAAAGTGAAATAACTTAGATTCATGCCACAAGTGCTCATCTGGAAAAAGCTTTACTAGCAAAGAAGAGATAAGAAAATCTCAGCTTCGCATTGGCCCTATCGAAAGAAGTTGTTGTGGTGTACGTCAAGATAGGTGCATAAACGGTCTCACAAGAACTACAGAGCGCTTAATTAAGTAAAGATCGAGAAAAAATATGTCAAGCCGTATTCATTAAATTATTTCTTGAAAACGCTCAAATCGCAGAAGGATAAGGATGAAGGTAAAGAGTATGATTGCTCAGTGCTTAGTTATTGCAAAGTTTGGCGATATAAGACATCTAATGTTAGAAAACAACCTACAGATCTTTGAAGTTTGTGAAATGTGAATTCAACAATAACTCCATCCCTATTTTATAGTCATGCATTTCTTTTGAATTGAAGTGAGGCTCGGAGGGGAGGGGTTTCGCCTTTTATAATCGAAAAAAAAAAACATGAACGCTGGAGCGGTCTGAGCCCGATAAGAGCAATTTGTTTTCAAAACAAGTCCATAATAGTATTTGTACTCTATAAACATTCAGCTGGCGACAAACCAATATTGCTCAATTGAAGTCAATTTCGGCAGATTTTAGATCTCGGGCAACTATTTCGATTCACTACCGATACAAAAAAAAAAAAATACGGAAACGATCTTTGAATAGAGAAACGGAGATTACCTTACACTGAGTCTCTTCGTAGGCTACTTTATCGTTGAGATCCCTGCATTGTGCACCTGTTCTGTCCAACTCGACTTCGATCTTTTTTACTTCATTCACAACCTCTATCAATTTTTGACTCTCTTTTGCTTTCTCACCTATAATGCAAACGATTCCTCGACGATAACGATTCAAATAAAAGCTATCCAATATCCGGTCAGTATAAAATGTGAAAAAATATTTCAGGGAAGCTGCCATAATACTTCCAGAAAAGATTCTCATTTTCCGGTTCGGCTAGATGTGAAACATACGTAAATATTTGGAATTTCTAAATGACGGTAACTAAACGATGCCGATTAGGATGTAGACTCCACTCATTGTATTTCGTATTTCTATTTTCAGTGGTTTTCAAGTTGAAATTGCCGAATAAATAGACAAAACGCACACAAACACATCCGTACATTCGGCCAGGATCACCGCATGAGGCAAATTTGTGGTGCGCATTAAATTATGCACCCCACCTGGCATATATTATTTTACCACTGCCCGTAATCAACAATAATACTCCTATATAAGATAGTTATCATAATGCATTTTTTAGTTCCATCAGGTGTGTTGCAGGGATCGAAAAAATTTTGACGATCACTGGCTGTCCACTTGTCTCTTCAAATTTCTGAAAATTCACTTCCGGTTACAGGCAGTGCTCCCTTTTCCTGCCTCTCTCTGTCCCGAAAACATCCCTCTGACAGCTATTTACTCGAGGTGAATACTAAGTGAGAATATCTTAACAACTGCATACCCATAGCTGCTTTAACTTTAGTGGTGAGTTCATCGACCTTTTTAGCGTATTCCAAATCGGACATTGGAATACCCGAACTCGCTGCTTCTTTGTTGGCGAAGGAAGTGGACATCGATTCAGATGATTCACTCATACCTGTCGAATTGCTTGAGATTGAGGGCGCAGATGATTGGCTCGAAGGTGTTGTTGTAGATCCCTTTGGGGAATCTTCGACAAGCTTTGATGCCTTTTCACTGGAAACGAATGTAATGCACTATGAAAATAAAAGTTTCCCATTAACACATAGCTTTTCAAAGATTTTTGTTCGTGACATTGCAATTAATGAGCGCAAACCAAATAAAATCTTTATAAAGATTAGTGTTTTTGCTTTTTCATGTAGTTCCAGACTAGCTGATATCGAAAATGAGTGATATTTCAGAATGAACAAATGGGACATTAAACTCGTATGTGCAAATTTTGCATATTGCCAAATATGAATTCAAAGTAGAAATGTTTCACCACCGGAAATGATGCGATGAAGACCTAAATCATTGTGTGCAGAAATTAATTTCATACTAAGCCTTTTTTATTCGAATTGGTCAAATTATAATAAATAGTTTATGTCTTTTATGGATGGCGATATCTCTTGCAAGCACTTTGTAGCTATGTTCCACAATAGAGACCAGAGGAACCGCTTCATTTTTGATGGCATTTGTATCGCTTAATCGTGATCGAGTATGAATGCTTCAGAAATACTTTTCATCTTTTCCAATCGTCTAGTTTGTAATAGAACCGCCACTTCCTCCCTCTCCTCGTTGTTTGGTTCGAGCAAGCAATCCTACTCTTCGTTGATTATGCATAACTGTATCAATTCTCCTGATTATGCGAAAAGTACCAATAAAGATGCAAAATGCTTGTTGTTGCAGTATTACCGCTCTAGATGTTCGACCAAGTTCAATTCAGCAGCACCTGCCTTACGTATATCTTGAACTAAGGCTATGAGCAGCAGCACATCCAGACGATGTGATATATTCGTTGGTTATGAAGTCAGATAAATCCATTAATGCAGTATTTATCGATTCGACAGTTCGATCTTATTTGCGATATTAAAAGACTTAATTTATATTCGTTTAATGAATCGACTGCAATGAATAAAGAAACTAACGATGCTATCACTCGTATACTTTGTACCATATCAAGCCTATCAGCACGTTCGTCATTCCAAATTTTTTTCCGATCTTTTTCACTCTCTCTTGCTTCCATTGCTTGTACCATAAATCGATGACGATGATGGTACTTATGTGAATCGATTAGTGTTATACTTGCCTGCAACGATAAACATTACACTATAAGTGTTACTAATCCTTGAAGATGGATAAAGATGGATAAAGCAGCCTTGATAAACTATTACATATCTGCACTTTTATCATCACGGTAAAATAAAGGTGAAGCGAGCGACTAAATCGACAACTATGAGTCGATCACGAGTTATAGGGTCTTATTATCATTAAAATCAACGGAGAATATTGCCGCAATCAACAAATAAATATTAAAACGTAGTATGGACGATAATAACTTTGACTGTAGTCATATGACTGTAGATTATACGGGTCATCTACAATACCGGAAATTTCCATATTTCGGCTGTTTTTATAGCTTCTACCAATTCGCTACCCTTAGATATAAATTTTCCTATAGAAACATGATCATTCACGCAGTTAACAGGTGAATTTCCATACGACGTAATTTGTGATGTATCGCATTAAATTGAAGAAAACGTTTTAAATATTTATTTTTGTTTATTTATTTTCGACAACCAAACTTATTTCAAGTAATAAAATATCGATATAGCCAGCCGTCCCCATGGTAGAAAATTTTATCCACGTAGAGTATAAAATTTCCAAGTTAGCAATTTATTAATTGCATTGTGCTTATTTCGAATATAAATTCTTCACTCATCGTCAATAATTTGCCTTTATTCTGCAATTAAGAATGTCTCAACTAAAATGGAACTCAAAAAGAGTCACCTAAGCTAATTGGTCTTCATTTCTATCGCCCATTACAGTAAATTTTCAACTGCAGCCTCCTTTCTGTTAATACCAATTTCAGTTCTTTTGCTTTTAGCTATTTCTCTTCTTATGTTCCTCCTGTTTTATTTAGTCATGCTAATCTCTTGATATGTTCTATACTTTCAGCCGTATTTACTGTTTGTGTTGGTCTCCTTTTTATCGACTGTGAAAACCCACTGACTATATTATGGATATATGCTATATAGAAAAGATTATGCAAGATATACGGTAACGTTTCCGTTGCTTGTGAGGAATCCACTTGTAGGCATCACCACATATCGAGTCGGTGCATTCGTACGGATCCTCCAAGCTAATCGACCTGGATTCATGCTTCTGCAACTAATTAATTGCACACCGGTACTATTTTTAATCAACTCATGGATTGTTTGATGCGTGTAGATAAAGTTAAATGCTGTTCATTTTTAAATCATATACTATCGTATCCGCTCATTTGAAATCAGCGGTAAATTGTGCTAGATAATTTTGCTGCTCTTTTTTTTTACTATTTCAGAGTTCTTGGATCAGTTGGCAAGAGTTCCTCAGAGTTAGTGAGGCTTAAAATTTGCAAACTGCCAGCGAGTTACTGACGCTTAAATTCGAGAAGTGAGAAATAATACCGCAATTAAAAGCAATAAGCACTCTTAATTAGATTAACGAATAAAATTATTTATTGTCTGGTGATTTTCTCACATTACATTCATGAATAATGCCTTTAATCGAGGAACGACGAGGTGTTGTCATATATAATCCTATTTTCCAGCATCTTTGGGTCAGTATGAAATATTTTCCAGTCAGCAGGTCTTTACCCATGTATTTACCCATGTATTATTGAAATACATTTTCTCAGACTCGCTAGCCTGCCTAAAGGGTAATACAGTAAGAGTTGATACAGTAAGAGTTGATAAATTTCAATTGAAGAATGAAATGAACCAATGTAACATCACCGCTAAACGGCTACCGTACACAGGCTGACGAAAAACAGCAATCGGCTTTCATAAATAGAACAACTTGCATAGTGATAGTGTTTAAGTCGGCAAAATATCAGATAATATTCATATCGGTAATTCGATACCTCCTTTCCAAATATTATAATTCAGATAGATTGTAGAATGCGAAATAACGAACGTTATTTTGATACTAGCGAATGAACGATTCTGACTTAAGTCGAATATCACTTGGAGTGGCTCAACAGCGATGAATTTCGGAGTGAGTGCACAATTGGGAGAACTCGGACTTTTCGCTGTCTGCTCAGACAGTCCACCAGGAGTTGATCCCTTAGGAACACCTAAAATATACCCGTTTAAATGTTGAATATTCGCGTAGAAACATCAGAGGTTCTTGCTTACTGTTCACGGCTATCATCATCACCAACAATCTACCTAGTGTTTTACAGCAACTAGATATATCATCATGTGATGCTCTTTGTGTAAAGCTAATGCAAACAGTCAGTTCATTGTCATTCATTTTAACGTGATGCCCAAACAAAGAAAAGAACATACTCTAAATGCTACTTCCTATCGCGGCGATAGACTTTTTTACATTCTGCTCACCCGCCCAACCATTTTCCTAAGTAATCAACGAATAATAAAATGTACGAAACGATATGTCTTCTTATTTTGAATGAACCACTCCAACATATCTTCGAAAAAGCAGTCTCACTTTTGTTTAGTAAAAAATGGAAATTTCGACGGTGTAAAATGTCCAAAGAGAACGGTTCTATAAGATGTGTACGTATTATGCAACATATATATATATATATATATATATATATATATATATATATATATATATATATATATATATATATATATATATATATATATATATATATATATATATATATATATATATAATGTAAGCGCAGATATGACGCTGCCAAATGCACTTTGTGAGGCAAATTTGCATAGGTTGGCAATAAAGGACGGTGCTATAGAGTACTTTGATTTGATAGATAACTGTACCGAAAGATGAAGGCCCACATTCGGGAAACATTTTTATGGTAGCGAATGAACTCTGAGACAGAAAGTGAGATCTGAACCCGCAATGTTCCGGTTTCCGAACAGATCCTGTGAACGTTTATAAGTTCAGATCCCACCTATGGCGAAAATTTTCTCCTGCCATCAATTAACGGTAACTACTGAAAGTCGAAGCCATACAAAGTTTTAGTTTTATCAAATAATTGAATATTTGAGCATAATGAAATGTAAGCCAACCTAAAGTATTCATAAAAAATCTCATCAACCAACGGGCATCTAAATAGGAGTGTGAATATGCTTGTTACATAGAATGACAAAAATAATAGTCATGCCTACCTAAGAGCGTATCTGGTATCTTATCCGGCGAAAATGAACTTGCAGAAGACATCCTCAGTTTATCTCTGCAATAATTATTTCATTCACTTCGACGATAACGAGCTAGAAACAACGACAATAAGACTGCAATTATATAAGCTTTTTATACAATCAACCTTTGATGTCACAAGGTTGTACAACTTCTAAAATATATAAAAATGAGTACCTGTAATGCAAACAAGGTATATGCTTCTGGCAATTCCACCTGTTCAATCTCGCAAAATTCATTCATTTTCGAAAATTATCGGAAAAATAAATGAATAAGTAAAATTAAAAAAAAACAAAAAATTGAAGTATTCAACAGAGCGCAAAGTTCTTCTATCCTCATCAAATGTGCGTTCATCGCAAACTCATGAACGTAAATTTTGCCCACTTGGGACAAATAAAGAAATCAACTAAAGGCATTCGGGCATAACGTATTAACATTAAAGATAACATTCTGAAAATGCTAGCAATAGCCTAACAGTATGGATATTCTTAAATCTTCCCCCCTCCTGCCCCCGTCGATTCAGTGTAGATGCAAGAAATGCCAGCAAATAAATGGAGAAGATAAAGTCGCACATGATAATTACTATATGACTGATAGGCAGCACACAATTGCAACCAACAACAGCTCGTTTTGTTTGCCACCCGACTGGTTGTTCGATGAAAGTGATCTACGCATTTTATGATATCTTAGGTGTCTATAATTTATGCCTGCCAAAGATAACCAGTCGATACATAGGCTTGCTTCAGTGATCATCTAAAGATTCAAAATGTATCAATCAAATCTCATCGCTGGCGGTTTTCTTCCACTTAGGAAATGAAACAAGAGGGTAAACGGACACATTGCAAACATATATATATATATATATATATATATATATATATATATATATATATATATATATATATATATATATATATATATATATATATATATATATATATATATATATAAAAAAAAAAAAAAAAAAAAGAAGCTAAAATCGAATTTTTTCAATTTTTTTTTGATTGTAGTATCACCGCGAATATCAATTCGTCATACGTCTAACAACGAGGGAACCAACCAATGGAATCGACAGGTGAATTTGGATAGACGATTCTCAACTCACGACGATAGTCTTTCTTCCGGAAAGTCAACAAGAAAGACACCGCCACTAACCAACCGTTAAAGAAATACAATGTCATTCAGCTTTCTCTCAACAATTTTGAAGAAATGCTAAAATATTTGCATGGTAGTGGGTAATAGTGGAAAATTTTCTTGCATATTTGCAGCCATAAAAATAACGCATATATGACATTCATTGTTTCGATAATTGAACATTTTAAAAGAAAGAATATATCTGCTGTTATGGCACAAATTCAATTTGCAAGAATATTTACTACAAAAATTTTTGTAGTATTCAAAGCTTTCTAAATTTCTAAAGCAAATTTCATATATTTCCTAAGCGAACAAACGAATAAGGTGAATGTTAAAGTTTATGTTTTGCAAAATGTTTTTTTTTTGTTTACATTTATTTTGCACTTAATCTTTTCTAATGCTTTTTCGTTTTTATCGTTCTCCTTGCAGTAGTTGCCGATAATCGCTTACGAATTTCAAAGTTTAACGGCACATTGCATGAGATATAGTGCACAATATCATTCACGTTTAATTTGATGAAATAAACAAACAATCATACGAAAAACGATACAATAAGGGAATTACGCGAAAAGATTGATTATTGATCAGCAGCTTATTAAGTAGAGATCAGCTGTTTCGTCGTTATTCTCGAAATGGCCTGGAAAAATAGTTGTCGAGATCAAGACAAACTGTAGACGTGCACTTTTGAATCATATTTCCATAGGGAAATTTAAAAGTCTTAGCGGAAGCTTAGTAGTGCATCTGTATCTTTGCGTGAAAACAAATATAGGAATCACATACCACTGAACACTTCAGTAGAACGTGTACAGCGATTGCAGATGTTCCATAACGTGCTTTGGCTGACTATTTCTCAGCAGTTGTTTAACCTGCGCTAAGGTTATAATAACTAACCGACGCCTGATGAATTTTGAACGCTGAAACGCTCCCGTTTGACTGGTTTTTCTAAGTGAAATGAGTGCAAAATCAATGCAACAATCGCTTTTGTTGCATATGCCACAATTCCATCTCTTTTTCCATCTATCAATGCTGCAGACATTTCAATGGGAATCATATTTTAAGTGTCTCCAATTCCAATGGGAATCGTGTTTTAAGTGTCTCCATTTGTTTATATCGATGAATTAACCAAAATAGCAGCTGAGATAAACTTTTTAAACCATAACTTTGCATGCTATTACTCCGTAACCAATTGTGATTCGTCTTATAATACAGATTTCTCTGCTTTCCTTTAAATCCGTTAATTCTAAAGAGCTCTGCAACTTCAGAAATGTCTTCAGCACATACCAGAGAAATAAGGAGCCGATCGTGTGCGGAAGCGATTTTAAGCTTTCTTGCAACATATTTATTTCCAACGGATCAATAGCAACATCAACATAGTAGCAATACAGACAACGACAAGTAAGTACGAACAAAACGAAAAAAGATAAAATGTCATTCAAATCAGAGTGGAATGCAAAGTGGAACTGGAATCGAGAAAAACCTTAAAGCACCCCTGCGATATCCATAGAGTTGACAATTTAGAATGTCCAAATGCCAATAGCCTGCATCGATAAATTTATAACAGTACTTCATACTCTCCAACTACTGCCAACATTTGATGATTAAATAAAGACTTCTCACGAGCTGTTGAAGATCGACGACACATTCCTCTGCTTTTCCGTTAAATCACTTGCGATTGAGAGATATCGATATCCTATGCCTTGAAATCCTCATAGAAAAATAAATGGACGTTTCCTTAACCACACCCAATCAAATATGCATATATATATATATATATATATATATATATATATATATATACATATATATATATATATATATATATATATATATATATATATATACAATTAGCTTTAATTAGCTTTCGTCATCAATGGTTAAATTCTGCGATTCGAAGTTATGAGCATTAAAAGTAAAATGCTTTTTTGTTGTCCTCCCACTAACTTCTTCGCATCGCACCAAAAAACCAGAAAAGAAAAAGATCATTATGCAATGTGAAAATAAACAACATGCACAACCGTAAAGTTGTAAGACAATAGCGAGGCAGATCAACAAATCTCAATGAAGCTCAATTACGACATGTCTCTTTTTATTGATCATATCCGATTATCCATAAAATAATAAAATAAAGCAAATGAAACCAACACGCATAAACACTTCACCATTGTAATGCTAGAGAAAGAATTCCCATAATCTCAATGATAAGAAAATATCGTAATTCAAAGTCAATAGCTCCACTATTCATTCATCCCTGCTTTTGGTTGTCCGCATATGGTGCAGAAACGCACCAACTGCACCAATGTAACCTTCGTGCTTTAGGAAAAGTGCCTCGATTTCTCCCTGCAATATATCATATCGACCATCTACCGGCAGCTCACAGTCGATCGGCAAACCGTCATTTGAAGACACTGACAGGAAGTGGCATCATATGCCGTGGAAGCGATTAGAAAGAAACAGGAACACAGGAAAGGGGAAGATGGACGGGGAAAGAAGGAAGGATTGCGATTTTAACTTGACAAACATCAGATCAGCTATGCTGAGGAAGGTGCTGAGAGTATTTATAACCCTCTGAAGAAGAAAAAGAAAGAAAAAAGAAACAGCTTGTATGCCTGTGTAAAGGAAAGAGAGAAATAAAAGGTCTGAATTTTAAACCTTGCGGCTGCAATGAATTAAAGAATGATTTACACAATAAAAGACAATAAGAAATTAGCAACAAAAAAGGTCTCTCGGTGCATAAGAAATGGGCAAAAATTTCAATTAAATTTTCCCTTGTATTTTGTTGTGATGAACGAAAGCGCTGCGACTCAATTTGCAGACATCGACCTCAGTGATATCTATTCTTCCCTGCCCTATTACATTGCGCCTTTCCTCTTGTTGCCTGGTTGAGTGTTTCAAACCCATTCGCTGCTATATGCGCTGACTCGGATATTGTGGTGGTTTTCCGTCTTATCGATTTCAGTCAAGGAATTCGGCTCAGTGCGCCAGTTCAGTCAGCCATCCGTAAATTTCAATTTCTCGTTTCGTCCCGTCTCTTCTACACGGCAGCAGCACAACATATTTAATGTAAATGAGAAAGGAAGTGATCCTCGTTTAACTACCTAACTTTTTGAAGTTCCAAAGAGCGGAAGTAAAGTAATCGTACCTTACTCCAATAGTTGACTGCAAATGATATAGTACGCATAGTGATGGGATGTTTCCTTATAAAATAACCACCAAAGTATATCCTTTTCACTCGATGCTGTTTACCATAGAGTGTCGCCATCTTCAAATATATCAATATGAATGAATTATTGCTTAGAATTAAAAAGAAATTGTGAATATAAAGCATTGGATCGAACCTATCTCTTTACCCAATGAAGAAAAAGAACGCCTGAAGTGAAAATTTTCACTTTAGCTATTGTATATTTAAGAAAGAACGAAAAAACGACTGCTATAAGTTTCTAATGCACACAAAACATTAGCACTGAAATAGAAGGTTAATTTCGATGTTTAATACAAGGAAAGCTTACTTAGCCATAGTATCCTTTTTCATCGTTATAAGCGAAATGACTGAATCGATTGCAGCAGATTTCTTATATCTCCTCATTCGTATGTTCCCTTTGCTCAATGCGAACAACTCATCAAAAATCAAACGAGAAGTTTAATGGTTGTATTAAAATACGCTTTTTAATACACGGGTTTTATAACTCTGACGTTCATTTCAATATAAACTGGCAATATAAAGCAATACGTACTATCTCAAAAAAATGCACCTATTTGATTACCTACCTGTCCAATACAATTGCTGAACATAAGCAGAAGACTTTTCGTCATATCATCCTCCGATTGTGGTCGATGTTTATGTAACTCATCTCGCCTTCCTTCTACAAAAATTTAAAAAAAAAAAATTAAAAATTAAAATAAAATCTTATTTCTGGAATGAAAAAAAATTAAATTTAGTAACTCTCTTCCGATACGAAGTATAAAATAATGAATAGGGATACTTGAAAAACGTAAAGAGAGGTAAAGAAAGGTCTAATTCGTCTCGTTATAAATACTATTTCATGCGAATTTTAAATTGTTTGTAGCTTCACCGAATCACAAGGAATGAAGTAAAAGAAATTTAGGAAAGCATATTATACATGCTAGTCAAACATCACTATTGTAACTCTCAAGGATTCAAAGCATCGGCATTCACACAAATTGACTGTGCCAAATATGCACTTCTCCTCACATTAAATAGCGAAGACCGAATAAAATGAAGCAAGTTTCAAGACCTTTTCTAGATAATGCCAACTTCCAATTCCGGCTTTGCATTTGGCAGTTGTAATATTCCACACAAAAAAACAGCATATTCAACAGGTAACCATCGAATTCAACAGATATTTTTTTGAACGGAAACTATAATCGAAAGGATTG
The DNA here is from genome assembly GCA_037389465.1 of Baylisascaris procyonis. Lineage (NCBI taxonomy): Eukaryota > Metazoa > Nematoda > Chromadorea > Rhabditida > Ascarididae > Baylisascaris > Baylisascaris procyonis. Next base: position 100,302 of record JAZARR010000103.1, on the reverse strand, counting down.
CTTACGATCGACGCATTTTCCAAACGATCCAGCAATGAGATCGGGCGGTAGTCGCAATTTATCGTTTGTGGCGAGTGGGATATCCGATACAAGAACATCAACGTTACGATGATCACCCGTTTCCGCTTTGGTTAGCAACTCATCGAACGCTAAACTCAAATTATTGCTATGCTTTCACATAACCTGAGCAATACACTTTGAGAATTCATCGTTTATTTGAAGGGATGAAACATCAAAAATGTCATTATTTGGAATGTGAAAAAGAGAGCAGCAGCAATATACGTGATTTCTGATGCTAGTAAAGGAAGTTATAGAAAAATTCATCACCATAAGAGATACGAATATTTTTGGAGAGTAGGGACCTTCAAAGAGAGGAATGAAAGCTAGCGGGAATCTGAAGACACGTAAATTTTAGAATGTCGAAGACGACACTACCCGTCGTGGATCCTAAGAGACCTCCAAATTCTATACGTTTTCCAGAAGAAATTAGGAAAGAGACCATGCGCCTAAAAATCTGAAGGGGAAAGGGGGAATGTGAGACAATGATTCGAATCTTTGAAACTTCCGTATTTCCTGCATAGCAGCCAGCGTCATTAAAATTCTGGTCATAGTCTTACATTAACGATCTCATTCTTACAGCGTGCGCAAAGGGAAAGAACGCACGCACCTTTTCATTTTCACTGCGTTACGCAGTTACAATCTGCCCCAACGGTTGTCAGGAACTTGAAACGACTGCGGCAAAAAAAACATACATTTAGCACTCGTAAGAAGCGAGCCTAGTCCCGTGAATGCACCTCCTCCCATTGTACTTCCGCCAATGCGTGAAAACTTGTTTTCATCCTCAATCTGCAACATAAATACAGGTATTTCAGTGCGAACCCATTCGAACATTTTAAAACGCAGCAGCAATTTGTCCGCACTGATATAATGACTGTTCGTGAATGGATCTTCTTTGAGAGGATAGTATTATGTTGGAAGGAACACCCTCAAATTGAGGTCTTGTAATCAAGGTGGATAGCCCGCATATAACGCTTCAACGGTGGCAACATTAAAACATCCGAGAACAAGAGAATGTCCACTGACGGCAAACTGACCTTTATCACCGATACGCCGGTACCGATATTCACCAGCTGGAAAGGAAACATAACCATCGGATCGATTGGACGATATTTGTATCTGAAACGTGATGCTCTAATTCGCATAAAAATACTACATTCGTACACTTATAATTCCCTTCTTTAGATATAAAACAGCAGACAATGCATGTAGCGGTGATGAGCTCATGAAACTCTATCGTTTCATGCCAAACTTATCGAAATCGGAGACAAGAAATATTTTTCCAAAATTTCCCTGTCCTACCCTCCAAGGATCGAAAAACTGCGTCTTTTGGGAATTTTTTTCTCGGCTCCTCTTCACCCATGGGCGCTCGTCTGTACGTCATTCGAGAGGACCCGGCGAGCTAATGAGAAATCAGGAGGCTGATTTTGCCCATATCAATTATCGACTCAGAATCAGAACCCCCAAAATTCCAAAAATCGAGATTTCAGGAATTCTGGCCGGTCGAATCGTCTTTCACCTTTCTCATCGAAACATAATAGCCTATGTATCGTTTGATAGAACTTTCCAAGTTCTGTTGAAAGAAAAAAACCATATCTCCGCAGGCCTAACCACTGCAGAGAAAAAAATTCCGAAATCTCAATTACAGTACACTTGTAGGGAATGTGAAACGTCCCTGCAGCAATAGTTTCCCAAATTTTACGGAGAACCGCCAGCAACGCGTATATTTGTAATCAGCGCATCGACCTCTATCGTTCCGTACCAAATTCATCAAAATCGGAGACAACAAATATTTTTCCAAAATTTCCCTGTACTACCCCCCATGGATCGAAAAATTGCGTTCTTTGGGAATTTTTTTCTCGGCTCCTCTTCACCCATGGGCGGTCGTCTATATATCATTTGAGAGGTCTCGGCGAGCTAATGAGAAATCGGAGGGCCGTTTTTGCCCATATCAAATATCGGCTGAGAATCAGAACCCCCGAAATTCCAAAAATTGAGATTTAAAGAATTTTCGCTGGTCGAATCGGTTTCCAACTTTTCTCTCAAAGTATAATAAGCTACATATATTTTGACAGAGCTTTGAAAGTTGTGTTGAAAAAAGCAAGCGGTAGCGTCACTGATCTAACGGCTGCCGAGAAAAAAATTCGCATATATCAGTTACAGTACACTCATATAGAAACTACAACATTCCTGCACCCATGATTTCCTCCTTTTCACAGAAAGTAGCAAGCGGCTCATATATTCGTAATCAGCTCATCGAGATCTATCCTTTCATACCAAATTCATCAAAATCGGAGACAACAATTATTTTTCCAAAATTTCCCTGTACTACCCCCCAAGGATCGAAAAATTGCGTTCTTTGGGAATTTTTTCTCGGCTCCTCTTCACCCATGGGCGGTCGTCTATATATCATTTGAGAGGTCTCGGCGAGCTAATGAGAAATCGGAGGGCCGTTTTTGCCCATATCAAATATCGGCTGAGAACCAGAACCCCCGAAATTCCAAAAATTGAGATTTAAAGAATTTTGGCTGGTCGAATCGGTTTCCAACTTTTCTCTCAAAGTATAATAAGCTACATATACTTTGACAGAGCTTTGAAAGTTGTGTTGAAAAAAGCAAGCGGTAGCGTCACTGATCTAACGGCTGCCGAGAAAAAAATTCGCATATATCAGTTACAGTACACTCATATAGAAACTACAACATTCCTGCACCCATGATTTCCTCCTTTTCACAGAAAGTAGCAAGCGGCTCATATATTCGTAATCAGCTCATCGAGATCTATCCTTTCATACCAAATTCATCAAAATCGGAGACAACAATTATTTTTCCAAAATTTCCCTGTACTACCCCCCAAGGATCGAAAAATTGCGTTCTTTGGGAATTTTTTTCTCGGCTCCTCTTCACCCATGGGCGGTCGTCTATATATCATTTGAGAGGTCTCGGCGAGCTAATGAGAAATCGGAGGGCCGTTTTTGCCCATATCAAATATCGGCTGAGAACCAGAACCCCCGAAATTCCAAAAATTGAGATTTAAAGAATTTTGGCTGGTCGAATCGGTTTCCAACTTTTCTCTCAAAGTATAATAAGCTATATATATTTTGACAGAGCTTTGAAAGTTGTGTTGAAAAAAGCAAGCGGTAGCGTCACTGATCTAACGGCTGCCGAGAAAAAAATTCGCATATATCAGTTACAGTACACTCATATAGAAACTACAACATTCCTGCACCCATGATTTCCTCCTTTTCACAGAAAGTAGCAAGCGGCTCATATATTCGTAATCAGCTCATCGAGATCTATCCTTTCATACCAAATTCATCAAAATCGGAGACAACAATTATTTTTCCAAAATTTCCCTGTACTACCCCCAAGGATCGAAAAATTGCGTTCTTTGGGAATTTTTTCTCGGCTCCTCTTCACCCATGGGCGGTCGTCTATATATCATTTGAGAGGTCTCGGCGAGCTAATGAGAAATCGGAGGGCCGTTTTTGCCCATATCAAATATCGGCTGAGAACCAGAACCCCCGAAATTCCAAAAATTGAGATTTAAAGAATTTTCGCTGGTCGAATCGGTTTCCAACTTTTCTCGCAAAGTATAATAAGCTACATATATTTTGACAGAGCTTTGAAAGTTGTGTTGAAAAAAGCAAGCGGTAGCGTCACTGATCTAACGGCTGCCGAGAAAAAAATTCGCATATATCAGTTACAGTACACTCATATAGAAACTACAACATTCCTGCACCCATGATTTCCTCCTTTTCACAGAAAGTAGCAAGCGGCTCATATATTCGTAATCAGCTCATCGAGATCTATCCTTTCATACCAAATTCATCAAAATCGGAGACAACAAATATTTTTCCAAAATTTCCCTGTACTACCCCCCAAGGATCGAAAAATTGCGTTCTTTGGGAATTTTTTTCTCGGCTCCTCTTCACCCATGGGCGGTCGTCTATATATCATTTGAGAGGTCTCGGCGAGCTAATGAGAAATCGGAGGGCCGTTTTTGCCCATATCAAATATCGGCTGAGAACCAGAACCCCCGAAATTCCAAAAATTGAGATTTAAAGAATTTTCGCTGGTCGAATCGGTTTCCAACTTTTCTCTCAAAGTATAATAAGCTACATATATTTTGACAGAGCTTTGAAAGTTGTGTTGAAAAAAGCAAGCGGTAGCGTCACTGATCTAACGGCTGCCGAGAAAAAAATTCGCATATATCAGTTACAGTACACTCATATAGAAACTACAACATTCCTGCACCCATGATTTCCTCCTTTTCACAGAAAGTAGCAAGCGGCTCATATATTCGTAATCAGCTCATCGAGATCTATCCTTTCATACCAAATTCATCAAAATCGGAGACAACAATTATTTTTCCAAAATTTCCCTGTACTACCCCCAAGGATCGAAAAATTGCGTTCTTTGGGAATTTTTTCTCGGCTCCTCTTCACCCATGGGCGGTCGTCTATATATCATTTGAGAGGTCTCGGCGAGCTAATGAGAAATCGGAGGGCCGTTTTTGCCCATATCAAATATCGGCTGAGAACCAGAACCCCCGAAATTCCAAAAATTGAGATTTAAAGAATTTTGGCTGGTCGAATCGGTTTCCAACTTTTCTCGCAAAGTATAATAAGCTACATATATTTTGACAGAGCTTTGAAAGTTGTGTTGAAAAAAGCAAGCGGTAGCGTCACTGATCTAACGGCTGCCGAGAAAAAAATTCGCATATATCACTTACAGTACACTCATATAGAAACTACAACATTCCTGCACCCATGATTTCCTCCTTTTCACAGAAAGTAGCAAGCGGCTCATATATTCGTAATCAGCTCATCGAGATCTATCCTTTCATACCAAATTCATCAAAATCGGAGACAACAATTATTTTTCCAAAATTTCCCTGTACTACCCCCAAGGATCGAAAAATTGCGTTCTTTGGGAATTTTTTCTCGGCTCCTCTTCACCCATGGGCGGTCGTCTATATATCATTTGAGAGGTCTCGGCGAGCTAATGAGAAATCGGAGGGCCGTTTTTGCCCATATCAAATATCGGCTGAGAACCAGAACCCCCGAAATTCCAAAAATTGAGATTTAAAGAATTTTGGCTGGTCGAATCGGTTTCCAACTTTTCTCTCAAAGTATAATAAGCTACATATATTTTGACAGAGCTTTGAAAGTTGTGTTGAAAAAAGCAAGCGGTAGCGTCACTGATCTAACGGCTGCCGAGAAAAAAATTCGCATATATCAGTTACAGTACACTCATATAGAAACTACAACATTCCTGCACCCATGATTTCCTCCTTTTCACAGAAAGTAGCAAGCGGCTCATATATTCGTAATCAGCTCATCGAGATCTATCCTTTGATACCAAATTCATCAAAATCGGAGACAACAAATATTTTTCCAAAATTTCCCTGTACTACCCCCAAGGATCGAAAAATTGCGTTCTTTGGGAATTTTTTTCTCGGCTCCTCTTCACCCATGGGCGGTCGTCTATATATCATTTGAGAGGTCTCGGCGAGCTAATGAGAAATCGGAGGGCCGTTTTTGCCCATATCAAATATCGGCTGAGAACCAGAACCCCCGAAATTCCAAAAATTGAGATTTAAAGAATTTTGGCTGGTCGAATCGGTTTCCAACTTTTCTCTCAAAGTATAATAAGCTACATATATTTTGACAGAGCTTTGAAAGTTGTGTTGAAAAAAGCAAGCGGTAGCGTCACTGATCTAACGGCTGCCGAGAAAAAAATTCGCATATATCAGTTACAGTACACTCATATAGAAACTACAACATTCCTGCACCCATGATTTCCTCCTTTTCACAGAAAGTAGCAAGCGGCTCATATATTCGTAATCAGCTCATCGAGATCTATCCTTTCATACCAAATTCATCAAAATCGGAGACAACAATTATTTTTCCAAAATTTCCCTGTACTACCCCCCAAGGATCGAAAAATTGCGTTCTTTGGGAATTTTTTTCTCGGCTCCTCTTCACCCATGGGCGGTCGTCTATATATCATTTGAGAGGTCTCGGCGAGCTAATGAGAAATCGGAGGGCCGTTTTTGCCCATATCAAATATCGGCTGAGAACCAGAACCCCCGAAATTCCAAAAATTGAGATTTAAAGAATTTTCGCTGGTCGAATCGGTTTCCAACTTTTCTCTCAAAGTATAATAAGCTACATATATTTTGACAGAGCTTTGAAAGTTGTGTTGAAAAAAGCAAGCGGTAGCGTCACTGATCTAACGGCTGCCGAGAAAAAATTCGCATATATCAGTTACAGTACACTCATATAGAAACTACAACATTCCTGCACCCATGATTTCCTCCTTTTCACAGAAAGTAGCAAGCGGCTCATATATTCGTAATCAGCTCATCGAGATCTATCCTTTCATACCAAATTCATCAAAATCGGAGACAACAATTATTTTTCCAAAATTTCCCTGTACTACCCCCAAGGATCGAAAAATTGCGTTCTTTGGGAATTTTTTCTCGGCTCCTCTTCACCCATGGGCGGTCGTCTATATATCATTTGAGAGGTCTCGGCGAGCTAATGAGAAATCGGAGGGCCGTTTTTGCCCATATCAAATATCGGCTGAGAACCAGAACCCCCGAAATTCCAAAAATTGAGATTTAAAGAATTTTCGCTGGTCGAATCGGTTTCCAACTTTTCTCTCAAAGTATAATAAGCTACATATATTTTGACAGAGCTTTGAAAGTTGTGTTGAAAAAAGCAAGCGGTAGCGTCACTGATCTAACGGCTGCCGAGAAAAAAATTCGCATATATCAGTTACAGTACACTCATATAGAAACTACAACATTCCTGCACCCATGATTTCCTCCTTTTCACAGAAAGTAGCAAGCGGCTCATATATTCGTAATCAGCTCATCGAGATCTATCCTTTCATACCAAATTCATCAAAATCGGAGACAACAATTATTTTTCCAAAATTTCCCTGTACTACCCCCCAAGGATCGAAAAATTGCGTTCTTTGGGAATTTTTTTCTCGGCTCCTCTTCACCCATGGGCGGTCGTCTATATATCATTTGAGAGGTCTCGGCGAGCTAATGAGAAATCGGAGGGCCGTTTTTGCCCATATCAAATATCGGCTGAGAACCAGAACCCCCGAAATTCCAAAAATTGAGATTTAAAGAATTTTCGCTGGTCGAATCGGTTTCCAACTTTTCTCTCAAAGTATAATAAGCTACATATATTTTGACAGAGCTTTGAAAGTTGTGTTGAAAAAAGCAAGCGGTAGCGTCACTGATCTAACGGCTGCCGAGAAAAAAATTCGCATATATCAGTTACAGTACACTCATATAGAAACTACAACATTCCTGCACCCATGATTTCCTCCTTTTCACAGAAAGTAGCAAGCGGCTCATATATTCGTAATCAGCTCATCGAGATCTATCCTTTCATACCAAATTCATCAAAATCGGAGACAACAATTATTTTTCCAAAATTTCCCTGTACTACCCCCCAAGGATCGAAAAATTGCGTCCTTTGGGAATTTTTTTCTCGGCTCCTCTTCACCCATGGGCGGTCGTCTATATATCATTTGAGAGGTCTCGGCGAGCTAATGAGAAATCGGAGGGCCGTTTTTGCCCATATCAAATATCGGCTGAGAACCAGAACCCCCGAAATTCCAAAAATTGAGATTTAAAGAATTTTCGCTGGTCGAATCGGTTTCCAACTTTTCTCGCAAAGTATAATAAGCTACATATATTTTGACAGAGCTTTGAAAGTTGTGTTGAAAAAAGCAAGCGGTAGCGTCACTGATCTAACGGCTGCCGAGAAAAAAATTCGCATATATCAGTTACAGTACACTCATATAGAAACTACAACATTCCTGCACCCATGATTTCCTCCTTTTCACAGAAAGTACCAAGCGGCTCATATATTCGTAATCAGCTCATCGAGATCTATCCTTTCATACCAAATTCATCAAAATCGGAGACAACAATTATTTTTCCAAAATTTCCCTGTACTACCCCCCAAGGATCGAAAAATTGCGTTCTTTGGGAATTTTTTTCTCGGCTCCTCTTCACCCATGGGCGGTCGTCTATATATCATTTGAGAGGTCTCGGCGAGCTAATGAGAAATCGGAGGGCCGTTTTTGCCCATATCAAATATCGGCTGAGAACCAGAACCCCCGAAATTCCAAAAATTGAGATTTAAAGAATTTTGGCTGGTCGAATCGGTTTCCAACTTTTCTCGCAAAGTATAATAAGCTACATATATTTTGACAGAGCTTTGAAAGTTGTGTTGAAAAAAGCAAGCGGTAGCGTCACTGATCTAACGGCTGCCGAGAAAAAAATTCGCATATATCACTTACAGTATACTCATATAGAAACTACAACATTCCTGCACCCATGATTTCCTCCTTTTCACAGAAAGTAGCAAGCGGCTCATATATTCGTAATCAGCTCATCGAGATCTATCCTTTCATACCAAATTCATCAAAATCGGAGACAACAATTATTTTTCCAAAATTTCCCTGTACTACCCCCCAAGGATCGAAAAATTGCGTTCTTTGGGAATTTTTTTCTCGGCTCCTCTTCACCCATGGGCGGTCGTCTATATATCATTTGAGAGGTCTCGGCGAGCTAATGAGAAATCGGAGGGCCGTTTTTGCCCATATCAAATATCGGCTGAGAACCAGAACCCCCGAAATTCCAAAAATTGAGATTTAAAGAATTTTGGCTGGTCGAATCGGTTTCCAACTTTTCTCTCAAAGTATAATAAGCTACATATATTTTGACAGAGCTTTGAAAGTTGTGTTGAAAAAAGCAAGCGGTAGCGTCACTGATCTAACGGCTGCCGAGAAAAAAATTCGCATATATCAGTTACAGTACACTCATATAGAAACTACAACATTCCTGCACCCATGATTTCCTCCTTTTCACAGAAAGTAGCAAGCGGCTCATATATTCGTAATCAGCTCATCGAGATCTATCCTTTGATACCAAATTCATCAAAATCGGAGACAACAAATATTTTTCCAAAATTTCCCTGTACTACCCCCCAAGGATCGAAAAATTGCGTTCTTTGGGAATTTTTTTCTCGGCTCCTCTTCACCCATGGGCGGTCGTCTATATATCATTTGAGAGGTCTCGGCGAGCTAATGAGAAATCGGAGGGCCGTTTTTGCCCATATCAAATATCGGCTGAGAACCAGAACCCCCGAAATTCCAAAAATTGAGATTTAAAGAATTTTGGCTGGTCGAATCGGTTTCCAACTTTTCTCTCAAAGTATAATAAGCTACATATATTTTGACAGAGCTTTGAAAGTTGTGTTGAAAAAAGCAAGCGGTAGCGTCACTGATCTAACGGCTGCCGAGAAAAAAATTCGCATATATCAGTTACAGTACACTCATATAGAAACTACAACATTCCTGCACCCATGATTTCCTCCTTTTCACAGAAAGTAGCAAGCGGCTCATATATTCGTAATCAGCTCATCGAGATCTATCCTTTCATACCAAATTCATCAAAATCGGAGACAACAATTATTTTTCCAAAATTTCCCTGTTCTACCCCCAAGGATCGAAAAATTGCGTTCTTTGGGAATTTTTTCTCGGCTCCTCTTCACCCATGGGCGGTCGTCTATATATCATTTGAGAGGTCTCGGCGAGCTAATGAGAAATCGGAGGGCCGTTTTTGCCCATATCAAATATCGGCTGAGAACCAGAACCCCCGAAATTCCAAAAATTGAGATTTAAAGAATTTTGGCTGGTCGAATCGGTTTCCAACTTTTCTCTCAAAGTATAATAAGCTACATATATTTTGACAGAGCTTTGAAAGTTGTGTTGAAAAAAGCAAGCGGTAGCGTCATTGATCTAACGGCTGCCGAGAAAAAAATTCGCATATATCAGTTACAGTACACTCATATAGAAACTACAACATTCCTGCACCCATGATTTCCTCCTTTTCACAGAAAGTAGCAAGCGGCTCATATATTCGTAATCAGCTCATCGAGATCTATCCTTTCATACCAAATTCATCAAAATCGGAGACAACAATTATTTTTCCAAAATTTCCCTGTACTACCCCCCAAGGATCGAAAAATTGCGTTCTTTGGGAATTTTTTTCTCGGCTCCTTTTCACCCATGGGCGGTCGTCTATATATCATTTGAGAGGTCTCGGCGAGCTAATGAGAAATCGGAGGGCCGTTTTTGCCCATATCAAATATCGGCTGAGAACCAGAACCCCCGAAATTCCAAAAATTGAGATTTAAAGAATTTTCGCTGGTCGAATCGGTTTCCAACTTTTCTCTCAAAGTATAATAAGCTACATATATTTTGACAGAGCTTTGAAAGTTGTGTTGAAAAAAATACCATAACTCCACAGGCCTAACCGTTGCCGAGAAAAAAATTCCGAAGTCTCAATTACAGCACGTTTGTATAGGAATTTCACATTAATTAATTATTACAATGAACAGACCGTGAATAAATGAATCGAAGAAATAGATATCATTAAAGAAGAATGGATAAAAGAATGAAAATAAGAGAATCCAGGAAGAAGAGACAAACAGAACTTATGTTGATCGCAGGTAGAAGCGAGGAAACGAAACTATTAACTAAATATTTTCTATTTCAGTACTAAAATCAAGGTCAGGAGGGCCCCGCCCGCTGTATCCCCGCAAGGGGGGCTGCCGACCCCTCTTCACCCTGCTTTTATCGGCGTGCAGTTGTTATGGAAAAAAATAATCTTCCATTGAGTTATATTGATAGTTTTTTCTTATTTTTTGTCTCGCCAAATGCTAAAGCTCGTCCCAAAACGGTATATATCCTTCGGAAGGGAATTAAGTACTGAATCCAACGAAAGGAACTTCATCCATGTAACGCCAGAATTCGCCAAGTTATGAACGCGCATAATTTGACTCTGTCACTTTATTGCACTCTCTCACCGCCGAATGCGTTTTCTAATATTACGGGCAGGGGCAGGCTAGGTATGTTGGAAAGCAAATTGCCTGTGGATCGAATGGCACTACGTGCGCGTCTCTCCGATTATGCATAAAAAGTTATGGCAGAAAACGAAAAATTCTGGAACATCCTGAAAATCCCGGAATGGAGCAAAACGACACTTATATATTGGTAGTAGGCTCCGAATGGGATGAAAACTTATAGTTGATGAGAAAGCTTTCCGATGAACGAGAAAAAGGTCATAAAAATAAAGTTGGCAATTTGCCGAGTTTTTTCGCCATGTCCGCGAACTTTTTGCATGTTGTCACAGGCATTTCTAAAGTATGCATAACAAAAAAAAAAATTCCAGCCCAATTAGCATATTCCAAGGTGAGATATGACCGAAAAATGATTTTCCGGTTCTCGAACGGATAACTATCTCTTCCGGATCATCAAATTTCTGCTTAGTTCTTTTAGCAGCACATCCAGAGGGAAATTCCCAAAAGGTTCTATAAGAATCCGCTAAAAATATTCAAAAATTACAACGTAATAAAATTTTCCAAATTGCTCCCTATACATTTTGAAGCAATTCCGGAAAATTTTCATATTCAGAAATTTTTCCGCAAATTTGCATTATATTCCTCATAGTGCTCCCTTATCCATTCTGTAAATAAATAAAAACGAAATGAAAATATATGAAGGCGAAAAAAGTTCTAAATTTGCTTAATTGCAGAAAAAAATTTCATAGAAAAAATTTTGAGATTTGGCCCATTTACGAAATCGTCCGACACATCACCCATACTCTCGATCAAAAAAAAAAACCCTCTCAAAAATCACATTTTAACAAATGTTGTCGAGCCCACCAGCAAAAATTAGCTTACGATCTTCTATACATAAATGAGTAGTGAAAAGCGAACCTTTTATCCGGCTCTTCCTCGTGATGATAGGTAAACGACTCGTCTTCGATGTACTTTAGCAAAAAACAGCATCCATTTACAAGTGCTTCCATTTCGTCGACTCGTTCAACCCTGTAATCGTTATGACACTGAATGCAGCAATGCATCGCTCAAATTTATCGTTAAAGCAAAATCAATAGATGAAACACTGATTTAAAGGTAACGCTCCACTATTTTCCAGCAATTATATGCGGCATCATAGGTGTTTTTCTTGTTGTGCCTTTGAGCCGTGCAAAAGCGTATGAGTAGATGTTTCATTGATTAGGTCGAAGATACAAATCATACAGATGATGTGAATAGAGTACTGCACCTCATACACGTGGTATAAGTGATCACAGCTCAGAATTCAAAGATGAACTCTGGCCCCTTAACAGTTTTCAACCTTCTGCTGTTACGACCGAAAAAAATTGACCGTGCCATCAATTAACTCATTGCCAAACAAAACGGCCGCCTCCAGAAGAAGATGCCTTTCACCACCGTTCCAGAGGGGCTTGACAACAAAAATTTGAGCTCTGAATCTCCGGCGCTCTCGAACTACAAAATATGAGAGGGATTGGCTATAGGGTGGGCGTTCAATGAGTCCGAATAATAGAAACTACAGGTGAAAGTGGTGCCGTCCAAATGAAGTCTTTTTGAGAATGAACACTAACAGTGACCAATTGACCACAACTTTACCCTTCTCCACCTTTCACTTGCAAAATCCGAAGGATGCAAAACAATCTGAATCTGAAATAAGGAATGCCCAAGCATGGAGATTTTAATATAAACGAGTAGGTTTACCTCTGTATTAATAGCATAATGATAGACTGCTAGAAGATGGATCATATGGACAGTAGATGGACCAATAATAGGAATTATTAAAAGCATGAAATCACTGATTTCTCAGATGGAAATTTACTAGTGAAAGTGATAATAACTTAATTAGCTATTGTTACTTTCAGTACTTTCATAATAAATGAAAAGTGATGTGGAAAGTATTACTCAACGCGAAGAGTTTCAGCGATCAAGTGTCCATACTTGTAAGCTCCTCCTCCAGTGCATCGAATGGGACCCTCGATTTGATCATATCCTCTTGCAATCGCATGCTGAATTCAACATATCATATCAAGCAACAAAGAAGCAAAAAATACCAATTATTTCACAAGACGTTAGAAAAAGACTTCGCCGACAGTCAAAAAGCTTTTCAACTTATCAGCTGAAGAAAACGATGGTTTGCATTATATATATATATATATATATATATATATATATATATATATATATATATATATATATATATATATATATATATATATATATATATCGTCATGACCCTCCTTTCCGGTATGTTAGGCCCTCTAAGTCGTGTTCTTAATTAGACAATTGCATCCCAATATATCAGTAAAGGAGCGCATTCTCAATTATATTCACAAACCACTGAATACAAACGTTATAAAAAAACGTACAGCTTTAATGAACGAGAGGCAATGTTCTATCTTCTGAAATTTGCGGAACTTCAATCGTGTCTGCATTTCTTTTATATCCTGAAAGTTTTATATTAAAGCAATAAATCTTATCGGCATTCAATATTACATCCATATATGGAATAATTAGATGAGGATCATAAAGAAAAATAGACACTGATAAAAAATTCAAAAATTGTTGAAAAGAATTACAATTAATTTCACCTTAAAAGCCATTCTAATCGCTTGGATCAAGCTTTCACAAATCAAAAAGCATAAATCATATAGAAGATAAAAGAAGAAATAACGATAGACCTCACCTCATATTCTTCTATAGATGTGTAGACAACTTTCACAAGTGATCCACCTAAAAGCACTAAGATTATATGCAAATTACTATAAAACCTCATCAATCAGTTGGCTAGTTGAATGCAATATACTGCCCGCGGTGTTGTACATTACTGAGATAGTGCTGTAAGATTTGGAAAAATTATATCAACACATACCTCTAAAATATCGATCCTCGTTCATTCGGATTTCATTACAAAACTCCCACTGCTATCTTTTAGAGATCAGACCGATAGGCTGAATGAGATAAAAAACCGCCCGATACAAATTCCGATCATTAAAGGCAATCAGAATTATTTACCTTCAACGATGATTTGTGAGATCATTTTTTTTTTAGTAAAGTTTTCTTGGATAAATGGAACTACTACAATCGAATAATTTACAGTCGAAATAACACAAACCGCAATCAATCGCATAGACTGGCCTCAAACCAGCCCCATCGAATATATCGGTAGGTGGGAGCACAGCATACGGAGTTCGAAGTTCAGCAGGATTCTCCTCATCGTCGCTTAGAGCTGAGGATGGCCTCCAAACAGATAAAAAAAAAGAAATTTTTTTTTTAGTAAAAAGTTCGATGACAGATGTATATGCTATAAGGCCGAGTGAATGCACTTGGATTACTACCTAGTAGAGAAAGAATATTCAATCGCTGTCTACTTATTCCGATGTGCTTTCCAGAGTATAGTGAAGGAAAAGAGAATAGTGTAAAAAGATGACGAATCTAACATTAAAATCCACTTCTAGCAGTAAACAAAAAATATAAGAGAACGATGAATGCTGCCATGGAAATTCAAATATATTTTTAAAGATTACAATTAAAAGTAATATAATGCAAAAAATTAAAGGATCGAATTTATTAATTCACACTGAAATAATACGAAAACAAATAACTAGCAAAAAAAAGAAATCAAATATTGAGGAGATGAACGAGAAAAAATGAATGAGAAGGAAAAAAAACTATATAAGGAATATGTGCATTCTCAATATACTCTCCATTTTTCAAGAGTACGCTCATATCAGTCTCTAGATCGTTTATTGCTATGAAATCAGATGGAGGTTTTACTGGAAGGAAATTCTTCTAATGGTGATTGGACTCCGAGTTCCGATGTGAAATGAATTCAGTAAGTATAAGCAAACATTAACTGGTGCTTAAACCGTTCTCATCGTCTCTATAAAGATAACAGATTTCTTGGCTAATTGTAGATTTTTCTTGTGAGTAAACATTCAATGAACCTTATTTCACATATCTAGAGGGTGGCCTATGTAGTGGATAAATGAGTCAAAACTAGATAAATGAAATCTATAGAGTATGGTACAATGAACAAAGCGGTATTACTTAGATGTGCATCATCAACGACTATTGCAGAAATTGCAAGGGGAAAATAGCAGTATGGTTGTAGAAATACCGTTTATTTCAACGAATTTTTTTCCACTTTATGCAATCTTGTCATAGCCGCTACAACAACCCCACACCGATCCCCTCCTGCTTCCTCTTTCCCTCCCCCCTTGCTTATGAGCATTATGCGATTGCGCCATAATCAGCGGACTTTTACTATGTACTCAGCCTGTACAAAACATTACGTAAATTATTAATTAATTTTTTATCACCTTACCTTTGGATAATTTTCTGTTTAGTTGACGATGCGAAATCACCAAAGCTAACAATGGTACTTGCCAATAGATGTTTTTCATGTGCGTTCATTTCGAATAGCCTGAAATTAAAGAAACTATACCCTGCGAATGTATGCGGTACTTTTTGAGCATTCGGGCAATACATTCTACATCGTGGAAATTGTAGTGAAATTGCAATCCTATAAAACTGGACAATGTGAACGGTACGATCAGTTTTTCAACCCACTAATTTAATCAAACGGTGATGAATAGTTAAAAAAAAAAAAAAATCCAATAGTCGATGGTTTATCACTCAACCAATATTCACTCATCAATTGAATAGAACTCTATAATATCGATGAACTATTGATTATAAAAAAATACAAAAATGTTGTGCTTAATTAAGCTGAAAAGTTAGCTGCAAATATAACGTCTTTAAATGTCGTTTTAATCAAGAAACGTTGCATTTTTTTTTTCGAATCACTTCGATAGCTTCTTCTCTACACGACAAGAGCATTTAAATTTGTTAGTCTAAAACGCGATAACAATATCCAATAAGAAACACTTACAACAATTTTATGCAATTGTAATATTCGCAAACGGTAATGCTGATATAATGCTGCATATATCCTCGAAACGTTTGTCAATCCCGCCTATTCGTGCAAATGAACTTTATTAACGGTATTATCGTTATACACCGGGAAAATATTGAAAAGCACTCAAAATTAGTGGAATAAAGACGTAGAAGAAATAAGCGCAAATAAAAGTAGTGCAAAATGGATCGACGATTATCCACAATTATCCATAAATTCCGCAACAATTGAATGCATTAAAATTTTTGCAATCAATAATCGACAAAGGAAACTTAAAGAAATGGAATCGAAGATATTTAAATAAATCGCAAAAAATATTGCATGAAAAATGTATGAATATGCAAATCGATGCGTTACTTCATTATTAACGAGTAAATATGAGTTGAGTATTCGAATGAAAACCCGTATCAGTGTAGTAGATTCGCGATAATATGAAAAAAAAAGTTTAAAAAATAGTTTCACTTTCGTAAATTTATATGAGCAGTTAATTGAATAAAAATATATGTGCATTAATAGAAATATTTTATTATTGGTCGAATGAGTAAGTCTCTACTCGATGAAAGGAGGAGTTATATATGTTCGATTAGCACGTCGACAACTCATGGTACTGTGGAACTGCTACCGTAATATAATGAATAGAACCACAAGAGCGTATTTCATTGCAATTCATCTTATCGAAAATCTTATTCCAATTATTTTCCTTTATAGTACTGTGGAATTACTACCGTAATATAATGAATGGAACCACAAGAGCGTATTTCATTGCAATTCATCTTATCGAAAATCTTATTCCAATTATTTTCGTTTATAGATAATGCCGAATATAAAAATAAAGAGATTCACACACATTCATGAGTGAAAATTTTAATTTGCATAATGATAATCAGTATTCTTGCATACGCTAATTTGCATAAACTAGTGAGAAAAGAGAAGCATCAAATTGAAATTGATTTATTTCCTTGATTATTTAGACCACGAGTGGTGCTTTTGAGCATTACGAGGAGAACAAGTGGTCAAGGTTGGTGGAATTCGAATTTTAAGAAACGAAAAAGTCTGCTTCCGAGAATAAAAATAATGAGAGAGAACCTCAGGATTAAAAGTTTTCTGTCAAATAAGTTTTAAGCCGCTGACGTATTTCAGGATATGGGTAACATCAGAAATCCAGCCAATAGTAAGATTAACTATTGCTTAAAGATAAAGCATAGTTTTTGTTTATGTTGTGCTAATCTCTTTATGTGCTGATTGACTGGAAGAAGAGTGCAATTGACTTCATAGCGATGTACTCGCGTACCCATATATGATGCTAGTGGTGGTGCTGCTGAATACCTGTTCCATAAAAAGACTTTTTAGGAATAGCTGAGGTAAGGGTAGGGAACGGAGAGAGAGGGAAGACCACAGCTATACAGTGTAACATATCGCTAAAAATGCTTATTGAGTTTATTTTCAGTGTAAATTGATACACGATGGGTGATGTATTTTGGGGTGAAATCGAAGAAATTCCCGATAATATATGTGGTGTTGTGGATTATGATAAGCATGCCTATTTCATAACGACACCTGAAGACGATGCGGTCGTTCGTGAATATACAATACATTCTATATACGATGATAAAGCACCCGATACGGTATTTAGCAAGTCATATTTCGAGTGAAAACACTTAAAGAAAATAAATATCACCAAATGAAGCGTTATGTTTTTGTTTTTGTTTTGTTTTTGTTTTTTTCACTACGAGCATCACTCATATTGAAAGTGATCGTTAAAAAAACTTTCGAAAGTTTCAGTAACTACAGCCGCCAAAATTAGCCAATGATTTAGACGTGTAAATTAAGAAATCTGCTCAACAATAATAACGAACGAACCGGAAAGTATCATGAGACGTAGACTCCGACCTGTATATCGCCATCTGAGAAAAAGAGAACAAGAAGTTTAGTTACCTCTCCCCACCCCCCTCCGCCCTCCGCCCTCCGCCCTCCTTCCGAATAGTTGCTTTCTTTTGGTGAAACGTTATTTAGAAAGAAATATTCACCGAGAAATGGTAACCGAATAATTGTGTAAACACGAAAAGCAAAGAGCGTAGAAGTTTGATTTTTAGAGGACACACTTATTCATGACGCGAACGGATGCTCGATCACGTAAGAATACGGCGATCCATCGTACAGTTAGGGTACTTCAGGGAACAAAAGGACGTTCTGTACACTTCCCAAAACTTGTGGCCTTTGGAAAAGCGAGAAAGGTGACATTGCAACGATGTGTTTTGTTCGTGAAACTTTTTGAAAATACATGCGACGGTGTGTCGATTATAAGGGAATGTAACCTTGAAAGTAATTGAAATTTCAGATAAGATAATCGAGGATCGCAATGTCCATTTTGCCTTGAGATACTAAATTATTGATTTTTAATTGATATCATATCAGTGATAAAAACATTAAAATGTGTTAAATTCGTAGCACATATTAGGACTTCTTGTGGAATTAATCCTAAACTTCATCGAATTCTATCAATGTATCAATGTTGCGATCTGTGATAAGAAAAAAAAATATTTACAGTTAATATTCGGAGAGAATGGTGATCAAGAACCGGAACGTGATCCGGAATGGACTGGCCGTCCTTGTGCTATATTACAGTATGACGCGACGATGATCGCCTCATTACTGTCGCTGTCACCAACGGGTACTGTACCACTCGAAGTAAGCCTCGTGATTGGACTTGGTTGTGTACGCGCATTGGCCTCATTACATCGCCTCGGCTACGTTCATCGACTTGTATCGCCATACTCGTTCTCGTTCGTGAACCCCATCTCGTATGATACACTCGAAGGTCGTATTCTAATCACCGATTTGAGTGCTGTACTTCCATTTCCATGTAAACCACGTCTATTTGTGCCATTCGTGGGTACACTTCGCTATAGTTCTGTACGTGTGCATCGTGGTCGTGAACAGGTATTTGATTGCATTTATTTTTTCTTATATTTTCAATAAATTCACTTCTTTTCATTTAGTTTTATTATTGGTATTACTGTTGATCAGTTGAAGTCTGATATGCTTTATTTTACGCTGATGTGTCTATCTCGATATAACCGGAAACTTTCAGGGATTTTTTAATTTTTTTTTCTTTTGTTCGGATTTATTTTCAATTCTTCCATACATCACTGTAAGCGAGTAGGCATATATCTGCAGATATTTCCTTCCTTAATCCTTCGCTGCAGTGGACTAACGCATGGTGATTTTCAGAGGATTTGGGAAATAAGCTTGTCATTTGCAGGGACCTTCTGACGATATTATCTCGGTGATTTATATGGTAGCCGAATTAGTTTCTGGTCGTCTACCTTGGCGTTCTGTCTTTAATCATGATCGTATCTGTGACCTCAAATGCCAATTTTACATGACGAAAGAATTCAGGAGGCTTCCGAGGGAGATTCGTGGTCTTTACAGGTTTTTGCTGATTTTCGTATAAATAAGAGAAATTGATGTTTAATTCTAGCTAGGGCATTAACAATTGATGTGCCAACTGTGCACTTTTATTGGAATATTACAAAAGAATTCAGATCGTGAACGCAAGAAATATTTCTATAACCATCTTAAAATGGTATCAATAATAAGTCATACTATTAGTTACCTTACTACAAGAAGAAAATTTGGACTATGAAATTCTTTAAATCACTCAAAGAAGCGGTATTGTCATAAGAGACACTTGCGGATACTCTTTTGCAAAAAAAATAAAAATAAAAATAAAAATAAAAATAAAATAAATAAATAAATAAATTCTCTACTCTCGCTCATATCATGCCCTGTGGGTTTTGTGCTTACGTAAGTCCACGTTCTTCTCATCTTTTCATTTGTAAGTGAAGCTAATTATGTGGAATCGCTTGCGATAAAACGTTTCAGGTATTGATAAAATTGGTAAGTGGAAAATTACCCATCGGAATGGTCACCAAAATGGGGACGAGAGGGGGTTCTACTTTCACGAAACAATTTTTCTTGCCTTATACTGTATTTGAAGGACTTTCAAAATTTCGAATAAAATGGTCTACGAAAGTTCATTAGATCATTTCCCTCCAAGTTCCATCTTTGTTGAGATTTTCAAAAAGCTATTTAATGCAAAATCAGGCGTTAAAATCTCTTTTAATTTGTGGGGACGCATTAAGCGATCGACTTTCTAGAATCGCGAAATATCATGCTTATTTGAATACCATCAAAACATTAGTGCTCACTTATAATAACATATTGTCTCTATTTTGGTAACATTTTCACATCAAATCATTCTAATTGCCGAATATGAATTTCTCTGATCGAAATAGATATTTTGATCACTTATAATCAAGTTTTTGTATTCCCGTTAAAAATCTCTAAGCAACTAAGTTGGGAATTGTTTTCGTTTAGGACGATGTATATGACGATATCACCAATGCCTCTCAACTATAAATACATTATCGAACAATTTCAAACAGCAATCCAACGTCGTTTCCCACAACAAAAGAGGGAATTACCTCAATGGGCTACAATACCGATGTCTGAAGAATGATTGTCGATTTCTGAGACGAATAAATTGTTTTTTTTTGCGTTTTATTAATTCGAGACCTTTACAAATAAGGTCATTCATTGTGAATGCGCCAAATATTTAAAAGCTAAACTGAACATGTAGTTGAAAGGAGTACACAATTTGTCGGTTTTATATGTGAACGAATCGACTACACTATAAAATGAACTAATAAATACAAGAGTCTGGTTATCAAGAAATATTTCACCTTCAATAATGTAATCACTTATTTTTTATCGGATACTCAATCCGATGGACAGTTTTGTTTACTTTTTAGATCTATCAAATTTGCCTATTCAGTAAGATTCCAATCCAGTGGTTTTCACTTCACTATCTGATCAGTAAACGTGCTGTGCTTATAAATGAATACCAATGAATGGATGCCAACCTTGAAATATGTTCATTTTTGGCATATGAAATTCATTCGATTAGATACTAAATTACATTTCCGTCGATATTTTTTTAGTATTTATTCTTTCCGTAGGAATTAAATCGTTGAGAGACATCACTAAAATGTATTATCAACGGAACAATTAGTTAGATAGAAATTATAAAGCGTTTATTTGATGACGAATGAAAATTTTGTCCGTAACCGGGGACAAACTTGTGATCTATAATATTCGAGGAAAATTTTCAATTATGTACAATTACAATAAAGAATATTTATTATAAAAGCATTTCTAGATTCACTAAAGCAATAAAATGGTGGCAATTTATAAACGATGGTAAAATTCTGAAGTAAAGTCGCGCGTATGGAAATTTTATATTGCGAACGAAATGATCATTGCAACAACATTGATACAACTTTCAACAATCGTTTCTTTTACGCCCGTTCGCACTTGCCTTTTTAAAAACACGCTACTTAACGTTTACAACAGCATTTACCTTCACATATAACACAAACAATACTCTTAGTGGTATCGATAGGCACTTTCTTGATTGTGTTCTGAAGAGTGGAAAAAGAACGGGTTTGTCGAGTCTTGTCGAGCAATAAATTTTGTGATATTTCTAACAAGCGTGGTACAGTGGGAAGATGCAGTGTTGATGGTATTGTTGCTATATTTGGATAGACGAAAGGTATTATGCGATTGTCTGATACAAATGACGAAACAAATGAAGAGGAATTTCTCTGTAAGAAATCGCTAGGAAACGCATCCGTGAAAGTACGTTTCCTTTCAGATTTATGTGGTGTTGTCGATTGCAAAGGATCATAGCTGGAGAGTAAAGCAGTCAACCCAGCGTTTAGAATGGTTGCCTGATTTGGTGGAAGTGTACATTGAATGAAGGATTTACTTGCCTCGACTGCAGCTCTAAATCCTTCACGATAGCGTTCCAAAGCGATTTCCTTGGAAGCTGAAAACTTCCAGAACTTTGCCATCACCAATGTACTAACATATGAAGCATAATATTCACAAACTACACTTAAAATACCTAGGTAAGATCGATTATACAATATGCTTAAGTATGTTATATATATATATATATATATATATATATATATATCTTAATTATCTGACATATTACACAATATCTAAGGTATACAATGTGCTTAAGAAATTTCCTGGAGAAGAAGAATGTAAGAGGAGGTGCCTCCCCATAATACAACCGAGATTCCAACGCCGTTGAATACGCAGATCTCCACCGATAGAACAGACCAATTTGGCGCTTATTTGCTCCTTAATCTTTGATCTTCAAATTCAGCACAATTGCTATATGTGGAATAATAGTGACATTGGCGCCTGATGTAAGATATTCGCTGAGTTGAATAAAATTTTTTTTAGTGAATTAAAAAATTAAAAATAAATTCTCACAATTTTTATGCAATGAGTAGCTATTCTTCTCATGCATTTTTCTTATATAATTGACAGTCAATTCAAGTACGTCAGTTTTCTCCAACTTCGATGATTGATTGGGTGAATTTAACAAGTGGAATTTTTTCAGCTGTTCGAATGCATCATTCATCCTTGCACGACGACGTCTCTCCATCTCAGGCTTAGATCCCTAAATATTAACATAGAAATATTTGTATTATTCATGGATTTAAATTACTTATAGATTAACGTCTATCTAAGTGATTTTCATATATGAAGCTAATTTCTCACTATATTCGTTCAATGCACATTATTCCAGTGTAGGTAAATGGAAAAGTAAGGAAATATTGTAAAAAAATGATTTCTTATGGAACTCTAAAAATTTGATTTATTTCGCTAGCCGATTGTCGATAAATGACTTCTGCTTATCATCAAAAAAGCGTTCTTTCAACGATTTGTCACTTGAAAAAGTTTTTGATTATGCAAACGATCGTCATATATTGCACTGAATTTACGATGAAATGGAATAATCAAATGCATCGATTATGAATCTCTATTGAAAAGCTTTTTCAAGAGACTCATTATTGAACTACTTATTCAACGAGGACGTATAGATAAGAGAAGGAAAGGAAAGATTTATGCAAAAAAGGAATATATAATCAAACGTTGATGGTATATGCATCAACCTGTTTAACATCTTCGACTTCCGATGACATGCATGTGGATGGTGTCGAACAAATATGTTTTGAAATAATGCAACTTCGTTCCATCGAAATTGTCGATTGCTGAAACGATTTTCACTGCAAAAATTATAGAGCATTGAGCCTTTTTTTCACCTTTAAATAACTTAAATTTAAATTATTAAAGCATTAGTCCGAAATAGGCATGTCGGCCAACACACTTTTTCAATGATACAGAGCATTTAATGTCAAGAAGACTCGGTAATTTCTCACAATATGTCGATAACATACGAAAGACATGATTTAGATTTTAGGGACAGGGAAAAATGATGCAGATTTAATAGGGAGATGGTTCCTCACTGAGGTATGGAGACATTCCATTGGATTTGAATGGGTTCCCATCTCAATAGGATATGGGTGCCTTGCAGTGGATTGCAATATATATATATATATATATATATCATTTCTTCTGACGACGTTCATTTATTCAAACAAGTATTCCGTTATAGTTCAACATTAAATTACCTCTACTGTCAGAAGTAAACACCACAATGATTTGCGGTTATCCTGGATAAGGTAGCTAATAGGAACACAACCAATAAAGAAGAGGATTTGTTGAGTAATGCAATTATTAAAAGCAGTAGGAATACCGCACAAAGCGTTACTTAAAGAAAACGCCTTCCCAACGTGCTCTGAGGGAAACTCACATTACCCCAGGGGGTATACTCACCACACATCGTTTCCCAGTTCTTGTTTGACCGCTGTTTTGTTCGCTAATCCCTTCACACCTCTGCGCACATAACATAGCACATATTCCCGATTATCCATTTTCCTTGAGGACGTACCATCTTGCGTGAGAGCGTTACTTACATGAGAAAGTCAATCTCTATTCAATGCTTTTGTTCAAAACTCATCAATTGCAGTGAATTCGAATTTTTTAGCAGTCCAGTGTACAACATCCATTTTTATGCATATGCTGCAGCTATACAACTCCATTATTGGCCATTTCCGAAATAATGTTCAAACGCCAAGTTCACTGGACAATCGTAGTGGTCACTAACATATTATTTGGTAATTACTAACATTTCGCATAGCTCGCACTTTTTTTCTTGCATAAATAATTTTAGCAATATTTAATTGAATTGTTGCGCAAACACTTCAGTGTTTTTCCTTGTAACAGCTACCGGTGGTTGGTTCCTCTTGTGAAACTGGACGCGTGAGGATATATATTCTGGATATCGCGTGCTGTGGCCCAACAAATGTAATGCTCTCTTTGAAAGAAGAGAAAATTTTTGTCTTAAATTACAATCTTATCTCCGCTCACAAACTTACTTTTACCTGTTACCTTATGAAAGAGCTAGAAATTTCTTTCTGCACTACTGAACTGACTGAAATAATCAGCTAATGTTGTTATATCTTTTGGAGTGTTTACGCATTCGGTCTTTCATCGATAAAGACGTTTGTAGCGACATGCGTTATGTCATACACGGCACTTTCCTTGACACGTTTTTGCGTTCATTTTCAAATGTTCCTTAAATCTCTGAAATAATAGTACATTTTGGCTGGAGAGTACATTCGTCGATGTGCACAAAAGCGTAACTAATTAACGTTCAACGACTTAAATCGCTCTTAAGCGTACTTTCAGTTGAAATTTTCATATTGAGTAAAATTTTTTCAACCGATGGCTGAATAAAAATCTTGCGGCTCGGTTCATTAAAAAAAATCTGAACATTGCGTACGGTATTAAAGTAATTACTCCTAAATTAGTTTCCCATTTGCTCTCTAATATAAACTGATACGCTCATTTATGCTTTATATATTGAATGAGCTCATCATCTACAATTGCGGCCTATTAGATAGGTTACTTACTCAATCAACTATAAATAAATGAGTCGCAATGAGGCGTTTTTTTTATCGTTTCGGGAACATTATATGTCATCGAATAAAAATTTGATCGCAAAATTGATCATCTGGCGGCATTGCTTTACTGCGGCAAAAACAAAAGCGTTGAATTCCACTAATTTTCGGTTGCTAGAATTCAAAAAAAGCACTACATCCAACTTGAATATTTTCATAAATCATTGGAGAATGAATCCATCAATCACAAAAAAAAAAGAAAAACTGATGAGGACCTATAATAGCCTTGATTATGCAAGAATGCTTAGATGTTAAATGATGCTTGAGCTTCGTAAAGCGTTAATAACTGATGAATTTGTTTCTATAGTATTTTTTGCAGTAGAATTTAGGAATAATTGTAGGACGGAAATTTCAATGCGAAACTGAACATCCAAGCACATCAAACCATAACGAAGAAAGAAGCTTCAATGGGCAATGCTATGCGAAGACATTGCTCGAAAAGAAATAAACATCGATATTGCGACGATTTTACTATGAATCATATTACGCCAAACTCTTCCAGAAGGAGCGATTATTACGCTTCTGAGGTGAGGGAATTGTCCGCTATTATCGCCGTTACTAACATTTCGACATTCTAAGTGAACAAATAGTAAGAGTTTTCCACCGTCTTTAAGTGACTATTTTTAAAAATTGCCTTCATTGTGAAAAAATATTCCATGGGTATTGTAATTTTTCTTTTATCTATATTTAGGTTTCAGTCATTTTACACGGAATCTAAAAATTATTAATCGTCGATTGTGCTTCAATTGGAATTATCTCTCAGGCTAGCTCAATTTTTTAAGGATCACACAACAACTAAATCAAGCACTATTGAAGAAGTTACAAGCAATGCTAGCGTAAACTCAAGCAGCTCATGGGTAACGTAAGTCGTTCAACTATTTGTTTTTATTGTTTCCCTTGTTAGCAATATTACCATAATTTCCGAACATATACGTGAAGGAGATTAGTTTTGATTCAATATCGTGAAAGTTGTAAGGTCAGATGAACGAATTATTCAGTATCAGTCTTGTTTTAATATAGTGCAGTGAGAATTGAATTGATGCGTGTGTACTCTGGACTTGCAATGGTTGATTTTTGTGTATCTTAATATTCTTTGCTTCAGTCAAAAATGTTCTTCGTGAGAGATTGACTGTTTCGGCTCTCTGTAGATTGAACTGGTGATCAGATGTTCTTTTATTCTATCATATTTCAGCGGCTCTTCTATTTCTTTCAATGAAAATGCCGATTGTGATGTTTTTAATTCGCTTGAAGGCTTTATTTCGGAAAGAGAAATATTTGAATTTTCTATCCAAAAATCACACTTTGAGAGCATATTGAGGTCGTTGTTTTTGTTACTAGCATCATAGAAGCGTCGCTAACCGCGTATGCAATAACTTCGAAGGTTTCATTACGATCCGTACGAAGATTTTTGTGTTCAGCACTAAATTCCCTCATATGAGGGGATATAGGCGGAGTGGCATTCGTAGTGTAAATATAAAAAGCAAACAGAAGCACAGAAAAACCACTAGAAACCGGTAACAGTGTATGAAGAAAAACGAATTTTTTGGATGTACAATTTTTGTCGCATATCAGAATGTCTGATGATTGGCTTATGCAATAACTGAATCTTTCATCTCAATAGGTGTGTTTACCTGAATAAAGGTCCGCTCTTGAATATAAACCTCGTGGAACGGTGTATCTCCTCGAGCCATACAAAAGAAACGAAGGTCCTGAGACTTTTCTTCAATTGAATAGGGAAGATTTTTAGGACTCTTGGGACTCGCTTTGATTTCTCGTTGAGTTTACCAACGGGTGAAAGTGAGTCGAGCGAATCGGAAATATCGGCCGGCGATTCCAGAGATGAGGTCGACAGTGAGTTGCATACGAGTGATGAAGACGATCAAAGGTTTCATCTCATTTCAAATTTTTATATTATTTATAGCTGACTTATATCAAACAATTGTGTAGCATATGATATTATCAAATCTCTTGAAACACCTATTTATGCGTACAAAAAATATATGCGCACTTTGCTATGATTTTCTATCATTCATGAAAGTTGATTGCAGATTGAACTTCACCATTAAATTTTAGCAGAAAATATAATAACTGAACGTTTCTGCAGTTGATAATATTGCATGCAGGGCACATTAATTTGGAAAAATACTTTTATTGAGATCGAACAAATGTCATTACGAAAAATGACAGCTTAGAAGCTCTGTGATGCCTTCAGACTGTCGTGATATGTTTGTAAGCTCTGTGATGTGATGCTCCGCCTTCATACCGCTTCCAAAAGCATGAATGTGAGTATAAGTGGAACTCAGGTAGATGCTTGTTCAGATCGAGAACTGTATCAAGTGAAAGCATTCACTCGTCAGATACGTCCGCAGATTTCTCGTCATTTAAACCTCTCAGTCAACTCTCGGAGCATTCAATGGTTCGATTACGGGATGAGGATATCGAATGGGCCGAGGCGGTCCGTCGATACCATAGTGCAGAGCCTGTTTTCCACAAGCCGGCAATTGTATGCTTTATTTCATTTTGTTTTTGCTTTAGGCATGCTTAATGGTTAAAGGTATTCCACAAATCTTTCCGAATTTGTTTACATAGTGAACGTTGGGGATTCGTTTCAAAGATGTAAAGCCGCTTCATATAATATTGCTGAATCTCTGATTTGAATCTACTTTAGGGGAACCCATGCTCAGGTTTTTCGCATTTTCTTTTCATGAGGTTTTAAACTTTTTTTTTTCAAAAAAAAAACATAAGTCACGAACTGTAGATATTCTGCACATCCATAATATCTATTCGAACAGAATAAACGATATAGGTATCTAGGACTAATATGAGACCGGCTTCCAAACTTTAAAAAATCCAACCAATTTTCGTAAAAGAAGGCTATCTAAGGCGGATGCAAAGTTCACTGAATGAGAATGCACTCTCTTCTGCGGATTTCCATACCCATAGATAGCGAGGAATCGTTACAAGAAAAGCATTCAATTTTAGAGCATTAACTTCATAACTTTTATTATTTTGAAGTGATAGTTATTGAAATCTATTCATAGAAGGTAAATGAGGAAATATTTTCATTTCATAAGCTCAGATATCATCTGGCTCTTTGGAATGAACCCTTAGTGATGATTCTAAGCGTTATCGATAATAGCCATTCAGCTGCTAAGTTGCAGAAAACAGCCTTAAAAATACGTCCAAGACATATGAAGCCACAATTGAGTTGGCATCGGTGCTTTCATCAATGGGCGGTGAGACAACCTCCTGAAGAGTATAAAGGTTCTCGTTTCATCGCTTATATTCTATGAATAATGTTGTGCATTCATTGCAACAAAATTTATAGATTTAATAAATTTTCGGGCATTGCGAAGTTATTATGTCCGACTGAAATTCAAACTTCTTATTGATAATAAACGGCAAATATGCCATAGATATTGTATAAAATTAGTTCACTTAATGTAAGCAAATTCTCGAAATTCAACGAATGGATAAACTTTCGGGTATGAAATTTCCCGACTCCACTGGAAAAATCGTTCGGGCAGATTTATGGAATTTGCTCATTAGTTTTATTTATGTTAAAATGCATTGAAATTCGATTATGAAATGCTTTATTTCGGTGATGCACGTGGATGCAATGACAGTTCAAGTTTAATTGATGTATGCCATGGAAGTACAAGTGGTAATTTCGGATACACCATTAGTCCAAGCATCACGAATTTCTACTTGAAAATTCCACCGTCGACCTGTATTTCCATAACATCTACAGTGCATACAACATCCGGAAATGCGAGACGCATCCTCGATCAAGCACCCATTGCAGCGTTACTTTGAGCAATCTACTCATCAACACAGTCGTTTAGATGTAAGTAACGACTATATCACATTCATAAGATAGCGTGAACACACTACAATGTCCATTAAGCGCTGAATCCATGTACATATCCCATATTTCATCTCACAAGTCAAAATTCGTGTCTTTGCTCTATTCCATCGAATCCCAATCCATCGCCCGCCACCTCACAACCGACACCTTCACACCTCAATCAGTCGTCCAACAACGCACTAATTATTACCTCAAAACCCTGCTCTCAATACCTCAGAGTAAATACAGTAGTACACCTTGCCATGTCATATCCTATCTTCCAATTTAGTATAATATATGTTCCGTGGTTGAGAAATTCTTTACATCGTTTAGACCAACAGAGTTTTTTTGGTGAAAATTTTTAAGTTCAATCGCTTCCTCGCCTTTGCTTTGGCAAGAACCTTTATTCGATGAGTTTTTCCAGACGGCTGCATTGTGAGCGATGTGTGCAAGATGTTTGCGCCAAATTTGCTATTTTTTTTAAATGCGGATAAAAAATCCTCGTTATCACTGCGTTATCATTGCCTTCCACAAGGATAACGTTCACCGTTAATGAACAATCGGTGGGATACGGCGCTTATAAGGAGAGGGAAGGGAGTCAAGGAAGGGCAATCCTCCTTTTCGTACTGCGCAGCCACCTTCTAGATGCAGAAAGAAATGAATGCGGAGTATTAAAAAGAAGGAAAAGAAGAATGAGCGTAAATAGTACAGACCTTCCCATCACCCCCCCCCCTTGAGATCTTTCAGTTCAATTTAGATGCCCTGGAAATACAATTTGCGCTTATATATGGCGCATAGAAAACTGTTTATCGAACGAAGAAAACAAATTATACGACAAAGATGTAGTTTTCAGGGAAGGATGTTCTAAATCCGTTTGCTCCCAATTATCATCGACATCCTTATGAACATATTCGTATAGCCGAAGAAGATGATGATCATGATCGAGGAATATTTTTCATTAATAGTACAACATGTTAGATTCTAAAGTGTCATTTTAGAAAATTTGACTAATTTATTTGCAATAAATGGCACATCAAATTTCCCATGTTTTTTTGCAACGCTTAATGATAGCGTTTCCTATTCGATGATGGCTTTCTTCTTTCTACTCAGCGTCGAATCTATATCTAAGCAAATGCAAATTTCAAAAACGGCGCTTATTCTTCGCAATGCAATCAGTTGTGATATTCCAAGTCCCTTCATGTTGCTCATTGTTGACCGTATATTTAGAAAAAAACATTTGTGTTTTTTTCGCATTTTCATTGACACTATCGAAACAAATCAGTTTGTTTAAGAAATTTTGATAGTGGCCTATTTATTTGATCAATGAGATGTGAGCATCGAATATTTTTGCACTATCGATATAAGTCCATTCAGTATCACTAATATTCTGAAATACAGTGACTCAATAACTTAAGAAATTGAAGTATTATTGGCACTAAATAATTCGAATAGGAAAATGCCTCACATTGTAATATTTTGATGCCGATGTGATAATAAATTTTTGTATACAAAAGACGTTTCAATATCGCAAATAGATAAAGAAAACTAATTTATTTTTATGAAGTAAATGAAAGTCGCATAAAATGGCGTAAAGGATAAAAATGGCCTCATCCATTTAGGAACTCTATCGATATGCACTACACGCAACAATAAAATTAGCGAATCCATGCACATAAACAGGCAGTTTTATACTATGCGAAACATGCAAACGATTGCTCGAATGTGTACGTAATTAACAAGCGAGATGGCACTAATTGTTCGGCACATATGTTATGATAGAGTGTGATTGTAGAATCGGGCGAGGCATATTTTTGAGAGCATTGGGAACTCTATCGCAATCAATCATATTCTGAAATAAAAGCAAGAATTTGCATCAAATTATTTGTTGCAAAATTGCTGTTGCATTTCGACGGTGCATTTTTATGCATTTTTTTCAGAGATAAAAAAGCATACTGCGAAGCGTCATGTTTATCGCATTAATCTTTTACATTCCGGAAACAATTTGTGTCATAGATTAGAGAGTGAAATATAGAGAAACGTCTAGCTGAAATATATTTTTTTTAAACCTTCGTTTTAAATTCCGAGGAATATTTGTTATGCGAGTTACAGGTTTAAGCCTATTAATGCGTATCGCTAGCAGAATATCGTCATGAATTGTTGTAGTTATATTGTCGATCAATTTGTATTCCCTCGATTCGTTCAGTGCAAGTAGCAATTAACGAGTATAAATATAGATTTATTTCTTTTCACTAACTTGCACTTTTATATAATTACTTCTTTATTCATGCGACCTTAAGAAAAAGTTAAACGGAACTACCATTATTCTTCACTTTCCGGCCATTTTCTAATCTCATAAAGCGCCAACATCAAATCGAACTTTTAAATTAGACACTTCGGTTGACTATTCATAAGGAAATAGAATTACTTCGGATAGTCGGATCTGTAATGCTATCGTTCTGAAATGTCGGCTGATTTCAGAAGAAAATCTTTGGATAGCTCTGCGGGATGCACTAAACTTCAGATCTATTAATTGTTGATGCTGCTCACAGATATTTATTTTATCTTCCCCTCAAACTTTAGTAGTGCCTTGTGTATTCAATGATGCATTACTGACCTCTCAATCAATGATGCGATCGCATAAACGAGTGTTCTAATTTTCGTGCTATACCCGTTCTTTTACTAAACAGGCACATTATTCTATCAAATCTGGAGCTGGAAATACAGTAAATATACAGCGAAAGTCACACATGCAACTATCATACAAATTTCTCAAGTAATTGTGAATTTTCTGATTCAAGTTGTTAGATATTCTGGCGCTTATGGTTTCCACGCATTGCTTATATTTTCGACTAACGCACGACTGGAACTGAAAAGAAACATATTTGCTTAGTTATTTCATTTCACTGTCTAAACGAGTCGTGTTTTGAACAGCGGGTTTTTAAATCGGTAATTTCTGGGAAATTAAATCGTTCAAAATTGCATGTAAATGGTCGACAAAAGGAAATAACTATATTTAATGAAATGCAACAAATACGATTCACATCTTATTTTTATTTTCCTAGAATATCTTCATGTTTTTAGCAGTATAGTGTAAACGCTGTCTTCAAAATGAGTGACCCTCAAATCACCCATTTGTAATCACCATTGCCTCTTAAAGTCATCCAAATATCGACAATTTTAAACTCTTGGATTGTGACGTCTCTCGCTTCATACTGTTCAATTCATCAACCATAAATGCCACGAAAATCACTTTATGCATTTATACGTAATTTCTCTTCCCAAAACACCCTTAAACAATCATCTAGCAAACGATCTGCTTCCTGTTTGTTGCGTACTATAACAAACAAGTGTTGTGCCTCTCGTTTGTGCCAACGTCCTTGCTCTAAGACATCTGGTTTCGTTGTATTTTATTATTATTATTTTTTTTAAGCATCGAAATTCGACTCTTGTTATAACTCGACTCCCGTTATAACCTGTTAAGTGAAAAATTTCAACTTGAAGACGAAAGGTCATAAATGGACATAATTAGCATTCGACATAAAGTCCCCTCCGCAAGGCATCATCACTTGAAGAAGCCGGACCCGGTAATTAACCCTTAACACTGCAAGCTTACATCCAAAGTCAAGGCTATGTGCATTAGGCAACTGGCTTCAAGAAGCCCTATGCATGCTGCGTGCAATATCCACCTTATAAAAGAAATGTAAATGATAAAAAAGCGACAGCGCAAAAATTGTATACGTGAAAGATTCAGACCAGAAAAATTTGCGTTGTATTTTCCGACGAACGACAAAAACGATGCCTTTAAATGCTTATCACTTTTGGATCAATTACTTGCATCAAGTATTCATTTCTATTAATCACACCTCTCAAACACTTTCGGATCAACAAAACATTCCTCTCAAATTCCGAAAGAAATTCCGAAAGATTCACATTTTGAAAGATACTATCGAATTTCTTAAAGCACCGCTTCAAAGTTGATTCTATCGTATTGCAAAGAGAGAGGCTTTAAAAGAATCAAAACGATAAAATCGAATAAAAAAATGAAAGGAAAGACATAATTATTTGAAATGTCGAATATGCAAGGCTATGATGATACGATAAAGCGTTGGAAATTGTTTTTTTTTTTAATGGAATAAAATTGCTAAATCGAATTCAGAATTGAGACTTTGTGCCTCAATAAAACCATATAATAAAAGCACAAAACTAGATCGCTGTAGCATTTCATGTTGCACTATCCATCATCAACTGCATCATATCCTATGTACGAAAATCTTACATACTTGAACATTCGAATCTTATATGCGAAGGTTGGATATGTTCAAAAAAGGACATAGGTTGTACAGACCGAGCATTATCAAATCATCCATACATTAAGCGAAAATTATTCATTCAATAAGAGAAGAGAGTCCGCGCAGTTATCATGCCGAAGCTTGCTAGATATCATTAGGACATGGAGGGACTTTCGAATAAAAAACATTGCAACAACTCCGAATATCATCGTCTGCTAATCACCCGTTGTCTATTTGAAAGCGTGGAATTTTCGAGGATTCTTCTCCCACGAGTTTTCTGTTATCCTTTGAAAACAAGAAAATGAAGACAATTAACTCGAACTAATCGCGCTAAATTTCGGGCACTAATATACAGCAATGCTTCTTCTAAAAATATAGAAAAATGTCCAGAAAAAACCCACTTAAACTCGAAAATTTTTATCCACAGCCATGTTGGAAAAAAATGACAGAAATATTTTCAAAATGAAGCTCAAATCTTTTTTTGAGGCATCGATGCTTTCAAAGTCAATCCTTATAATTAGCATCGATCAAAAGAAAAGTTAAGTCTTCAGCGATGTGGAAGCAATATGCCGTCAACCACTTATCGGTATTGGATCGCCGAACTTCGAACGATGCACCTCATTCTTAGCAGGTAAGAGTATATCGTTGTGCACATATGCTTCACATGCATAGCACCAAACTGATATATCAGTGAGACTGATAGCCATCGAATGACCACTACGATTACGATGAATTACCGCATGTCCATTTACATAACGACTGCAATGCGCCTAAAAATTATATGAACGTTAATATCTATTCCAAAAAAAATGCAAATTTTTGTTCTGGATTGGTCACTCTAAAAGATCGTCTATATAATTTTAGAGGATGACCCGCTCGAGGACGATGAATTTTGACCAAATAAAATATTCTACCAAAAAAAAAATTATGTAAAGCAATGTTGCCAGATTAATGTGGTTTCCAGTTTTTTTGCAGCGATCCTTTGCTTAAACATTGTTTTAGTAATAAATACACTTCGACGCAGAAAAAATAATCTGCAGCAGAATTGTTTTACGGGAGAATAAATAACACCTTTAAGGAAAAAGGAGTGTTCCGTTCATTATGGCTTTTTATAGAAGAACATTGTTTTTGATTTCTTAAAGCAATTGATTCAAACGTACGCTACAACTCAAAAGTACCCTCTTTTTTTGCTAATTCGTTTAGATGAGTGAAAAACTATTTTTCAAAACTGTTTTTGAAATTTTTCTGAAATATTTAGAATTTTATATGCTATTAATGAATATTGAAAAAAATTTGATAAAAAAACCTAAAATTTACAGAGACTCAGATTGCTTAAGAAGATTGTAATCCACAAAAAAAAAGAAAAATAAAGCGGCCATCCACTTCACCTATAATATTCTTTCATTTTCGTTCCATCGATATATGAGAAAAAAAAAATCTCTGAATGAATAAACAAAATGATTACCATATAGCATGTGAGGCATACCCAATTCTCTTCCGCAGATGAACATTCGGAGCAAATCGATAAGGCATCTATTCCATCGTTTGGAATCGGTCGAACCTTGAAAGATTACAGTCACAAAATTGTTAGATTACAAAGAACTCATATGAGTTCACAATGCCGCATAAGTAACGTAAATGCACTAAATTTCAAAGAAACCATTTTGAATTCCTCTTCAGCATTTTCCATGTGCTTTAAAGCTCAGGATTCGGACCACACGTAAGCTAACCTGGACTTTGGTGCATGCTGACGCAGCAGCCTTAATGCTGAACTTCGATATATGCCAATGCGCCAGTCTTATTGCAGGTTGCCCTTTAATCGATGAGTTAATAGTCGAAAAAAAGCTTGATTAGATATAGTGGGATGCAAAAGGAAGGGAATGGCGTAAATGCTTAAAACGCGTAATAAATCTGAATTCGGATATTTTGCAAAATCCATACATGATATTTTAATGTAAGTTTGCGTTTGAAATTACGGTAAAAACAGTATGCCAATGGACTACAGAAACGTTAAAATTACGGTAAAAAATATAAAGATTCCATAACTACTATATAGTTTCACGAATACGGTAAATTTTGGCGAAAATAATGTACAACTGATCAATGCAACAAGCCTGATGGATGTAAGAATTTCGAAAGCGACACGTTCCTGCTACGTGATAATAAATTACAATGAGACAGAAAATATGCATATGGAAGATATGAATCAATAAATAGCTGATATAGAACCTCTTCTAGATGAGGGCATGTTGTAAGAGGGACGACAGCATGTAATGCTACTTGCACTTGTTGACTTCCGCTTGGAGCAGGTTGTTCCTCTCCGGTCATTTTGCAGCACTCTTTGAATAGAGACCCTGTAACATAGATGGGTCAAGAAAGTTAGTACTGACGGTACGGAACACGAGTTGTTAGCGTTGTGATCTACGAAAACTGGCCACACGTCAGGATTAATGGTACCATCCTGCCAAAGTAGACACTTTCATACCACAGTTTGATACAGTAACCGTCCCTGAATGAAGTTCGAAGACAGTGCACGTCTGCTTCTTTTTCTTTTTTACAAACATATTAGCAGTAAGATATGCAAGACATTTTTTCAGTAAGATATGCAAGACATTTTCACTAGTACATATTGTTCATCATCCAAAGTTGAAAACCGTCTAGGAAGTGTTCAAACCTCATCCAGAAATCCAATCATGTCTGCCTTTAGTGAATATTAATTGTTTCTTGATGCAAACACGCGTCTCAGTGTTATCCTAAAATACTGCTACAACTCTCGAAATTATCTCTTTTGTTCCCTCGTTTCTCCATCGGATTCGAAAAGCCACCTATATCACCGCTTCATAAGTGTGCTAATGCCTATGTCTTAAGTTGTCCACACATCGAATGGTGTTCAGTTATTTCGGCGATAAAAACGTCACATTTCCACGTAATTTCCGGCAAGCTGTGGGGTAGAATATCTACTTAGCACATCGCCACTATACCCTAACACTATTTCACGCCATTGAAGTATTTCAAACACAGACCCCGGCAATACAATGATATGCAAGTGACTAAACTGCGGTAAAAAAATTTCGTATTAAACAAACCGACCTCACCGCACGTTCTAATGTTATCAAACTGGCGTTGAACACTCTCACGATTGGAATCATTGTATTTATTTCTATACGCAAAATTGTCCGTCGAATGGCGTATCATTGTTCATGGCTAGAAAACTGCACTCAAAAAGTATAGAAAAAAAATTGTTGGGCAAGCGCCGATGAGAGAAATAGCGCCGAAAATTCGACCGTGTCACATTCATGAATGCTCTGGAGCTATTTCGAGCATATGAAAACATCTAAATAAATCATGACGCCAGATGGGCAGATTCAGGAAATCATTTAAAAGGCAGCACTAAAAGTGCGAGCCCAATCTCATCCCAAGCTCCTTAAGGCAGTCATAAA
This sequence comes from Baylisascaris procyonis, assembly GCA_037389465.1. Lineage (NCBI taxonomy): Eukaryota > Metazoa > Nematoda > Chromadorea > Rhabditida > Ascarididae > Baylisascaris > Baylisascaris procyonis. The sequence continues at coordinate 63,876 of JAZARR010000103.1, read as the reverse complement.
TGGCTGCTTTCTGGATTGTTCACATCGGTAGTAAACGAAGGGAACCAGAATCCGGAATAAACCTCTCGGTATTTGACATGACACCATCAAACTTGCTAAACTTTACAATCTAACAAATGCCGCATATATTTTTACGATGATTATTTGTATATGGTTTGCATAACTAACTGACGTTATAGTTAACATGACTAACTGACCATTCATGTAAATATGAAGGGTATTCGGCACAGATTTCAAATCCATGCTTCTTTTCCGGATGTATATACTTGCTAGCATAAAAATAAAATCCGCAGCTATATTAAATCCAAATTTTCCGCATATTTTATCCAACTTGATCGCTTTCTATTCCTAATAAAATTCTTTAAGAGAATAGCATTAACCTTTGCGGATGAGGTATATCATAAAACTTCCTTTATATAGAACGAAGTGAGCAAGAATATTAAGGAGAAAACTTCCGTTTAATGTATATATGGAATCAAATCTCTGTAATAATAAACTTACGTAAATCCACAATGAAAGTTGAGTCAATGAAAGCAAAAATAAAAATTTTTGTGCTACTAAACGTTACGAATGCGAATGTGACATTTTGGACGAAAAAATTTTCGGTAGTTCCGAACAAATCCACAAAATTCTGGATGAATCCAACAAAAAAAAACTATTCAAATATCATAGAAAATTGAATAAAAAATAATTATGCGAAATGGTTTCGGAAATGATTCGGCCCATTGTTTTGATATTTAAATAACGTAAATCACATGTTTACCATTCATTACTTTAAATTATTGCTAACTTCGCATCTAGTCTATTATATAATTGTGATCATCCAAGACTCGAAGCTATCTTATAAATGTGCAGACACGTAAGGATGGACGCTTATATGTAAGACATTGCAGTGACCGGCTATGAACATGTAAATATGAATAAAACGATGGGAGTAATTGCAACAGAAATTAAAATCCTATCATATTATTCGTATCAAGGGGAAAAAATACCACAGAACCAATAGCCAGCCAACTCGCATAAGCCTTCAACAAAACCGACAACTCAATAAACTTCATACTCGTCGATGAGCACGATGAATCATCACCGCAAAAATTCTCTCTTGTTACGCCGTCTGTACCCTAATATTCTAACTGTATATTTTCGCTGAGTGAATTTCATCATCTCTGATCACTCTCATCTATCAAAAAGTGAATTTCAGATCATTCACTAATGAAAGCAACCAACGAAAAATATCGATGCATTCTTTATTGTTATAAAGAAGTATGTTGGAAAAAAAAACTGCAATTTCTCTTGCAATAGAATAAATAAATTCAATAAAAGTTTTTCATTTTTGAATATCATTTCGATTGTTATAACGCCGAACACAAATCGACACAACATTTCGAATAAGCCAATGCATGATTAGATTATCTACGACAAGTAATTTCATCGATCGACGAATTATGAAGAGTGAAGCCGGATTGCAGTTCTCTGCACTGGCTACCTTTTCGCTCTTATTATTGAAAATAATATTGAAGGAAATAAAACCATATTCATAAAACGGGCAATTAATATATGGGAAAATTTTATTATTTTATGCAAACAAATTTCAAAAGAAACAACGACATTTTATTTGTACAAAAATGATTAGTGATATGATCGATGAGTGGCTCTAAGAATGAAGATCAAAATACTTCAAACTTCTCAGATCACTCTATTATACTTGAAAATAAAGTCATATTCATCAAATATATTTCTATTATTGAGTGTAAAATTTTTTTTCAGTAATTAAATGCTCAAATGATACACAGGTGATATAAAAATGATACGCTAAACAATTCGACAATCATTACCGATCACATCGAATAAAATAACTTGCACTTGCAAATATTTCAATATTTGTATTATTTCTAAACGATATAAAATTAGTGTTATGATATGAGGACGCAGTTTTAACTTAGTAATTAACCATATAACGTTTTGCGCTCATCACTGCCACACTGACTTCTGAAAATTCAATAAATCGAACGTGTATTTTGATGATTACAGGTACTCAGATAAATACGAATATTTGTCCAGGTAAATACTAATATTTGCCCATTTGAACAAATAGTCGTTATATATAAAAGCAGAGAGCTGAATTTACTCCCAAAGTTTTCATGTAATTCTACTAATTTTCGACCAGAACTATCAATGGCTATCACGTTCAGCTTACTATTTATCTTCAACGCTACGAAAAAACAACGACTTGAAAATATAATATTCAAAAGCAGAATAGCAATGCCATAATTGTGAGGATTTGTTGATCTGGTCGAACAAATTCGATAAAATATTCTTCAAATTACTTAAGAGATATTGAGAAAACAAAGAAATAAAACACTTTTAACAGCATAAAGCTTTAAAAAAATTTAAAGCATTTTGTACGATTTATTACCATCGCAGAACTTAGATCACTTTCAAATATAAGCATATTTACATATTAAGACAATCATAAAGTATAGTCACATATGCATGCTATTAAATAACAAAAAAGAATTCAAAACGATTTTTAAGCCGATTAAAATAGGACACAATACAACATCGAAGGGGGCCATCTTTCATGCATGAAGCATTCAAAACTTCTAAAGATATTATATTTTCATGGAAAAAGATTACTGCATATAGGAAGCATTAAAAATTTGAGGATTCGAAATAAATCTTATTAACTAGACATCGACGATACTTTGAGAGTTGATAAGGGATGAGAGATGGAATATTTTCAAGAACATAAAAGATTCAAATAATTCTACAACAATTCGCAAAATTTCTTTCTAAAGCGAAAGATGATTATAGCGTTCGATTTCAACTTTTCAATTATAAAATGCTCTATTAAAGCAATTAGTCGAGAATTCTATATACAAATAAAGGGAATACGATTAAACGATGTTATTTTACAATTCTCGAATATTGCAATAAAACGATAAATGCACAATGCAATTGCATCGCTAAGAAATCACAATTCATATCGAAGTGAATAAGATTTTCAAATGAAACGTACGATAATGCAAGAGAAAGAGGGATATTCACAAACAGAGAATGAGATTATAATAAAAATTATTACGAATCACCTGAGAAAGATTCATTATGAGAGGTATAAACATAGAGAAGTGAATGCTGATAAATTTAGATGAAGGGTATTACCCAAATGATAGACATTATGGATGGAGATAGCATTCAATTGAAGAAGATTGGTAAGGCAGCATAGTAAAAACGAACAAGTAAGAAATGCCAATAAAAACAATTTACAAAGTAACTCGGCCTTTTCTTCTCCTTTTTGCCCTTCATCATCGATATAAATGTTTATCATAGGGCTTTAATCTACGCTCATAGCTGCAGCAAGCACCACCCGCTTCCAATTTCCAGGATTCGTGCTTATCCTTTCTGAAGTTAAAAGAGTTATGATTTCAAACAGCCCCAAAATTCGCGATGATAAAGTGGTTTTGATTGGAAAATAAACCGGTTGGAGGGGTGTGCTTGAGTATGAAACTCTGAACAAATTCCATGACTCTAAATAACGCTTAGCTCAAATGTGACAAAGTGCTGTCACCATAACATCTGTTTCTTAGGAATATGGCTGCATCTTGGGTACGTTACTCCTCAATTAGTGAATTGACGAGGGTGGGGGATTTAATAGTGACCATTGCATACATCTATCATTGTTTACATCTATATACTGCTAGTAGTGAGAAGCTCTACTCAATATCAATGGTCTATATAGACGGTTTTACGTTACAGTGACGAATTTTTAGTTTCTTAATAACAAAAAAATATTCGCCTAAAATATTGGTTTTGAGAAGAAAACAAAAAGACTAATTCCATCTTACCTGGAAATACCAAACATATCTGAGGAGGACCACTCTATGATCATATTCAAGTCGAATCAACTCAAAGTATTAGTTACTTTATGTCACGTATAAAACTAGAAATTTAAAAAAGCATAGGTATTCTTCAATAAACTCCCAATATGTGCCTGCATATCGAGTCATTAGAAGAAACAAATAACAAAAAATCTTTAGCAATCATAAACAATATTTATGGAATTTAGTAAAAATATTCAAAGAAAAAAATCATCAAGCAAACTTTTCACAACAAAATCTTTAAAAAAAATTGGATCTAATATGCGAAAAGGGGAGAATTCAGCGAAAAAAAGCACAAAGCAATATCACTAGTAAAAGCTAAGCGCATATTTGCTTTCCACCAAATCTGATCGATCAATTCATCAATAGCTCAACATCAAAATCTATCGGTGGAAAAAAATAGTTCAGAAGTGAATTCCGGAAGTGCGAATTAGAACACGGTTGGTGAAGGCGATTGCTAGGGCAACATTGGTAAAAAAAAATCAATAATGGTCCTTCTACAAATAATTACACTCTTATTCTTTAGTAATTTTGCCCGCTGACGGTGACGGAGACTCACTTACAAGTGTCGACTCGTCAGATTCCGCCTCATCGCGAAGCTTCGCTCTCGAAAGTAGCACCTCTGGTTCTGGGCTCATTTCCGGCAATTGCAATGTGCCTTTGATAAGTTTCTTTTGTAGGCCGTTTAGGCAAGCCCAATAGTGCGATTGATGAAGGCAAACACGACGTATCGTATCCCATGCGGAACGCCGAACAGTGGTTCTAAAAATTTACGAGCATTCATTGATAATCTTGAGGGTTATCTCAATTCGTCGATTTAAAGATCAATATTACAACTATCCCCCGAGAACAATTGGAAAATTTGATCAAAAATATTACAAAAAAGAAACTGATGACTTGATGAAACAATACGAACTGTTAGGCACCTTCAGAAGGCGATTCTTACGATCGAAAACAATTGGTGATCAAATCAGTGCAAATCGAATAACAAAGGAATTTGTAGTTGAGATTTGCCCTATTCTTGGTCACGGATTTGCAAAATATATATGGGTCACATTTGGAACGCCGTACTTTTCGGAACCGCTGGCTCTCAGACTGCACATATGAGTGACGGGCGAGGAGAGGAAGAGGAAGGTATAAGCGAGGAGGTCCGTCCAATGTGGTTTCGGTCCTGGTGAACTGCATCAAGTCGTAATAAACGTATATTGGTCCCATGTATCGTCAAGGATGCTATACTTCCTTCATAGAATCTTTCACAAGAATACCTTTGAATCACCCTTATCATCAGGAAATAATAACCAATTTCACGTCTTTGAATTAAGAAATTCTCTTGTATAGCAATATACCTTGCTTTATCCACCAAAACTCCCTTTCTTATACCTTCTTTTATGATATTGCATTTCTTCTCTTTATAAATGACCAGCTACTCTTAGATGTCGCTGCATTCGATCATTACCTAAATCCCTTCGAGTCTTCGTATTTCGTAAACTGATGGCGTATGGTTCACAACCTGGAATGGTGGAAGTGGAGAGGGAGGCGGTGAAGGAGAGAGAGGTAATAAGTTAAAGAAGTGTGAATTCAGTAGCAACGGATAGCACAGTGTACAAGCCGGCACGCTGTATTCCGATGACAACTAGAATATTCGTTGGTAGAAGGAAAAACAAGTAATACCTCGATGCTTTAGTACAAGATAACGGTACTGGAGACACTAATGGCAGACGTCTGTCAAGCAATGTCCTCACGACAGCCTCTGCGCAATCTTGTAGTACCGTTAGAGAGTAACCTGCAATAATCAAATGTTCCCTCTTCTTAAGACAAACATATATATATATAGACAAACTTAAGACAAACATATATATATATATATATATATATATATATATATATATATATATATATATATATATATATATATATATATATATATATATATATATATATATATATATATATATATATAGGTCAATCAAATGACGAATTAAGCAACAGCATATAAAGGATCCTACCTCCTTCAAGCGCAACGATAAGTCGCCCTTTCGCGAGTGCGCCTAACTGATACGTAAGCTGAGCATAACATTGCGCACTCAATTCATAACCACCTAGTATATCCCCATATGCAGCATCAAAACCACTCGATATAATCACAAGTTGTGGTGAGTATTCATACGCAATCGGCATCACTATCTGTAATCACCATTTATTATAAATAATACACTTCGAATATACGCAAAAAATATTTCATTATTTCATCAAAAAGAAAATCAATACTTTAGTACAGAAATAAGATGCCGAAATACTAACACTGAGATCACTCTAGTTGATCGATAGATTACTTGAAGAAAATGATGAGAAAACATTAAGGCCAGTAGGCCGCTATCTATCTCAGCACCCCACTGTTATTGAAACGATTCAACGCCGATGATGATCCAAGTGGTCGATGATTTTAACACGTAATGGTGAGAGAATAGACCTCCCTAGATGATGTGACCAACGCATTCTCAACCACCCGATCCATCTACCTGCATAAATATTTGGCAAATAAATATGTGAGCATGTGAATCGAACTGAAACGATACAGTCTAAAATTAGGGTAAAAGAGATTGCCGAATAAGTTTCGAAAAAAGATTATTGCGAAAATTGTTCCCCTCCTCTTATATAAAAATTCGATCTTAGAGATCATAAATCATAACTTACTTTGGTAAAGGTCATGCGATAATCATTGTCACTCATACGTCCATGCGAAAAGGGTATATTGATGCTATATCCGAGACCTGCACCTTCTCCAGCATCCTCTACGTCTTTCGGTTCGTTTGCTGGATAGAAGAGACCATCATCATGACGATGCAGAGATATATATAAAACACGTGGATCCTGAACTACGCAAATATCAGCAAGTTGACCAATCGAGAAATTAAACATTATTAACCCTGTTCTACGGGTATATCTCTCGGCCGAACAACTAGCAAATGAAAAAACACAAAGCATTATGGTTATTAAAGCATTTACTTCAAAGCTAAATCATATTCGAGCATTTAAATGGGACTCATGTGGCAATAAAACGGTCATATGGCTAATAAGGCAACCATTCGTCAATAGTATAGACTAAAAATAGTGGATGTATGCGATGAATGCTTTCTTATTTACTTTGTATGTTTTGATACAAATGAAACTCCTAAGTTTCAAGGAATGAACAAGCTAACCGAGTAGAAAATTTCTTGAATTCCGTTGCCGTGATGAACATCCCAATCGACAATCAATATTCGCTCTAAGCCATACTTCTCCATCGCATACTACAACAATGCATCACGTTTAATTATTGAACTTTAAAAGAGAAACGCCCATATGCAAATCTAGCAACCGATTGTTGCATCACTACGAAACGTTCGGCTATTTAAATATTGCACTACTATCAAATATCAGTAGATGGCGATCGAGATATATAGGTCGTTGATTTGCTATGAGAAGTTGAAGACATTTTTATTCATTGAAACGTAGAAGGTTGAAAAAACTCACTTTCGCTGCGATGGCAACATTGTTGAAGATGCAAAATCCAGCCGATTGCGATGGTGTTGCATGGTGACCTAAAATAAGGAGCTTTGCCGTTTGCTGATTTCATTTAAAAAAAAAGCAAAAATTTAAATACGATTTCATCCAGAAATTAAGGCTAGGAATTCATTCAGAATAGCTGGAACGATATTTAAATGTTTTAGAAATGCCTGTGAAAATTTACATTTGGAAAGCTCGTTGTGGCAACGTCGGATCGCATACGTGAATATGAATGTATGTGTTGATTTAGAAAACAATAAAGCTATAGCTACGATACCTGACGAATATAACGTATATCACGCAACAGGCTTTATGTCAACATCTAACTTCGGAGTAACATTTACCATAGGCCGGGTTCTCGTTTTAAGCATATCAAGTCGCAATAAGATCCATTTTTTAGAGATTTGTATGAGACAGTGATCCATTGAAAATGGGCTGCTTTAATGTGCGCATTCGCAAGCTCTTCTTTTTATTCTTGAGCGATCTTTTAATTAAAGAGATAAAAAAAGCAATGACATCAATTAGGTGGATAATAACAGGAAAAACAGTTCAAAATCTGCTATTCTCAAGATGACTGCACAACTTTTGAATAAATATTTAAAACTGAAGCGTTTTTTTTTTCACATAGAAGACGATCCCTTTCAGTGTTGCTATGAAATAAATAACGAATTTAATGCCAATATACATTCACTCCAATGCTGCTTCAATCTCAGTCAATGAAAAGTAAAGAAGCAACTAGGAATTTATACCTTAAAGTGATTTATTCTGAGTTCATAGTACAAAAAGCTTCTCAATTTCAGGTTATATAAATATCACACGATTGAATAGCGAATTAATAATTTTCATAACATTAAAAAATGGAAGAAACAATACAGAAGAAAACAGAAAAGTTCGCCCCACTGATGAAGATAACGAGCAACAGGTGATGATATCGTAGAAGAAAATAAATGAAATTCGGTCATAGAACATCCTCTAAGAGACGAGAACAACATAGAAATAAAATGAAGAGATGACCCACCAGGTGGACGGATGAGTGCAAAAGCGTTTCTTGCCCGGTCTTTTCTCTCCTCATCGAGTATTGCATCAACGCACTGAAATAAACGGTTTAACGAACACGATTAAGCCAGGATATCCCCTTTAAATACATTCCCAATTATGCCCCGCCTCCAGAGCGTTCTAGTCACAATGTTCAGTTAGATTGTGATGCGTCTTCCTTGAATAATATTTTGAATTGTTTTAAGCAACGAACTGCCTATATTTTGCAACACTCTGTTATAGAAGCTAGCATGTTTTTCAGAAGCTATACGTTTCACAGTCTTCCACATATCCTACCTAACCGATTAAAAAAATCGCATCGAAATTGGTCCATCGGGAGCCCATATCTTCTTCGACATTTTATACTGCGCATAGCACCACGTGCGGTGATGCCGTGCGCACATACTCAGCCTGCGCTCCTTCGTACAATTATTTTCACCCTACTTGTATTATGCTGAGTGTAATATTCAAAACCGTATTAAAATTGGACCATATGGAGCCAAGGTATAACCCCAAACAGTTATTCAAAGGATGGTAGCCAAAATAAGCACTGAATCAATTGTGAGCAAATTTTGTTTCCCGAAACCCTCCCTTGGAGCCCCATCCGGTACATCCAGGAGTCAGCCTACCACTTTTTTGAGAACAAACAATGAAAAAATAAATTTAAATCGGAAAGTTGCAGCAGCGAAACATAGGGCTCCATTGAACCACTATATCCCCCATACATAGCTCGCTGCACTAACCAATCGGCCAAACCAGCCCTTGCAAACCGAGCTCTCAGCACGAGGACATTCCCCAGCGAGCCCTTGCCCTTCTCTATCAATTAAAAAATCCTCTGAAGGAGAATTATGTAGCATCCATGATTTCCTCAAAATACACAAAAGACGCAAAGTAATATACATATATTCGTGATCAGCGCAACGAGCTGTATCGTTTCATACCAAACTCATCAAAATCGGAGACAAAAAATATTTTTCCAAAATTTCCCTGTACTACCCACTAAGGATCGAAAAAATGCGATTTTTGGGAATTTTTTTCTCGGCTCCTACTTGCCCGTGGGCGGTCGCCTACATATCCTTTGAGAGGTCTCGACGAGCTCATGAGAAATCTGGAGGCTGTTTTTGCCCATATCAAATATCGGCTGAGAAACAGAACACCCAAAATTCCAAAAATCGAGATTTAAGGAATTCTGGCCGGTCGAATCGGTTTTCAGCTTTTTAATCGAAATATAATAACTTATATATCGTTTGATAGACCTTCGAAAGTTGTACTGAAGGAAGCAAACCTTGGCTCCATAGGCCTAACTACTGCCGAGAAAAAGGTTCGCAAATATCAATTACAGTACATTTATATAGAAATACAATACTCGTGCACCTTTAATTTCGTCTTATTTCGAAAAAAACAGCAAGCGGCGCATATAATCGTGATCAGCTCATCGACATCTATTTTTTGATACCGAACTCATCAAAATCGGAGACAACAAGTATTTTTCCAAAATTTCCCCCCCCCTAAGGATCGAAAAATTGCGTTTTTTGGGAATTTTTTTCTCTGCTCCTCTTCACCCATGGGCGGTTGTCTATATATCATTTGAGAGGTCTCGGCGAGCTAATGAGAAATCAGAGGGCCCTTTTTGCCCGCATGAAATATCGGCTGAGAACCAGAACCCCTAAAATTTCAAAAATTGAGATTTCGGGAATTCTGGCCGGTCGAATCGGTTCCCAACTTTTCTCTCAAAGTATAAGAAACTATACATCGTTTGATAGGGTTTTGAAAGGTGTGTTGAAAAAAGCAAGCGGTAGCGCCACTGATCTAACGGCTACCGAGAAAAAATTCGCATATATCAGTTACAGTACACTCATATAGAAACTACAACATTCCTGCACCCATGATCTCCTCCTTTTCACAGAAAGGAGCAAGCGGCTCATATATTCGTGATCAGCTCATCGAGATCTATCCTTTGATATCAAATCCATCAAAACCGGAGAGAACAAATATTTTTCCAAAATTTCCCTGTACTACCACCCCCCGAGGATCGAAAAAACGCGATTTTTGGGAATTTTTTTCTCGGCTCCTATTTGCCCGTGGGCAGTCGTCTATATATCATTTGAGAGGTCTCGGCGAGCTAATGAGAAATCAGAGGGCCCTTTTTGCCCGCATCAAATATCGGCTGAGAACCAGAACCCCTAAAATTTCAAAAATTGAGATTTCGGGAATTCTGGCCGGTCGAATCGGTTCCCAACTTTTCTCTCAAAGTATAAGAAACTATACATCGTTTGATAGGGTTTTGAAAGGTGTGTTGAAAAAAGCAAGCGGTAGCGCCACTGATCTAACGGCTACCGAGAAAAAATTCGCATATATCAGTTACAGTACACTCATATAGAAACTACAACATTCCTGCACCCATGATCTCCTCCTTTTCACAGAAAGGAGCAAGCGGCTCATATATTCGTGATCAGCTGATCGAGATCTATCCTTTGATATCAAATCCTTCAAAACCGGAGACAACAAATATTTTTCCAAAATTTCCCTGTACTACCCCCCGAGGATCGAAAAAACGCGATTTTTGGGAATTTTTTTCTCGGCTCCTATTTGCCCGTGGGCAGTCGTCTATATATCATTTGAGAGGTCTCGGCGAGCTAATGAGAAATCAGAGGGCCCTTTTTGCCCGCATCAAATATCGGCTGAGAACCAGAACCCCTAAAATTTCAAAAATTGAGATTTCGGGAATTCTGGCCGGTCGAATCGGTTCCCAACTTTTCTCTCAAAGTATAAGAAACTATACATCGTTTGATAGGGTTTTGAAAGGTGTGTTGAAAAAAGCAAGCGGTAGCGCCACTGATCTAACGGCTACCGAGAAAAAATTCGCATATATCAGTTACAGTACACTCATATAGAAACTACAACATTCCTGCACCCATGATCTCCTCCTTTTCACAGAAAGGAGCAAGCGGCTCATATATTCGTGATCAGCTGATCGAGATCTATCCTTTGATATCAAATCCTTCAAAACCGGAGACAACAAATATTTTTCCAAAATTTCCCTGTACTACCCCCGAGGATCGAAAAACGCGATTTTTGGGAATTTTTTCTCGGCTCCTATTTGCCCGTGGGCAGTCGTCTATATATCATTTGAGAGGTCTCGGCGAGCTAATGAGAAATCAGAGGGCCCTTTTTGCCCGCATCAAATATCGGCTGAGAACCAGAACCCCTAAAATTTCAAAAATTGAGATTTCGGGAATTCTGGCCGGTCGAATCGGTTCCCAACTTTTCTCTCAAAGTATAAGAAACTATACATCGTTTGATAGGGTTTTGAAAGGTGTGTTGAAAAAAGCAAGCGGTAGCGCCACTGATCTAACGGCTACCGAGAAAAAATTCGCATATATCAGTTACAGTACACTCATATAGAAACTACAACATTCCTGCACCCATGATCTCCTCCTTTTCACAGAAAGGAGCAAGCGGCTCATATATTCGTGATCAGCTCATCGAGATCTATCCTTTGATATCAAATCCATCAAAACCGGAGAGAACAAATATTTTTCCAAAATTTCCCTGTACTACCCCACGAGGATCGAAAAAACGCGATTTTTGGGAATTTTTTTCTCGGCTCCTATTTGCCCGTGGGCGGTCGTCTATATATCACTTGAGAGGTCTCGGCGAGCTAATGAGAAATCAGAGGGCCCTTTTTGCCCGCATGAAATATCGGCTGAGAACCAGAACCCCTAAAATTTCAAAAATTGAGATTTCGGGAATTCTGGCCGGTCGAATCGGTTCCCAACTTTTCTCTCAAAGTATAAGAAACTATACATCGTTTGATAGGGTTTTGAAAGGTGTGTTGAAAAAAGCAAGCGGTAGCGCCACTGATCTAACGGCTGCCGAGAAAAAATTCGCATATATCAGTTACAGTACACTCATATAGAAACTACAACATTCCTGCACCCATGATCTCCTCCTTTTCACAGAAAGGAGCAAGCGGCTCATATATTCGTGATCAGCTCATCGAGATCTATCCTTTGATATCAAATCCATCAAAACCGGAGAGAACAAATATTTTTCCAAAATTTCCCTGTACTACCACCCCCCGAGGATCGAAAAAACGCGATTTTTGGGAATTTTTTTCTCGGCTCCTATTTGCCCGTGGGCAGTCGTCTATATATCATTTGAGAGGTCTCGGCGAGCTAATGAGAAATCAGAGGGCCCTTTTTGCCCGCATGAAATATCGGCTGAGAACCAGAACCCCTAAAATTTCAAAAATTGAGATTTCGGGAATTCTGGCCGGTCGAATCGGTTCCCAACTTTTCTCTCAAAGTATAAGAAACTATACATCGTTTGATAGGGTTTTGAAAGGTGTGTTGAAAAAAGCAAGCGGTAGCGCCACTGATCTAACGGCTGCCGAGAAAAAATTCGCATATATCAGTTACAGTACACTCATATAGAAACTACAACATTCCTGCACCCATGACCTCCTCCTTTTCACAGAAAGGAGCAAGCGGCTCATATATTCGTGATCAGCTCATCGAGATCTATCCTTTGATATCAAATCCATCAAAACCGGAGAGAACAAATATTTTTCCAAAATTTCCCTGTACTACCCCCCGAGGATCGAAAAAACGCGATTTTTGGGAATTTTTTTCTCGGCTCCTATTTGCCCGTGGGCAGTCGTCTATATATCATTTGAGAGGTCTCGGCGAGCTAATGAGAAATCAGAGGGCCCTTTTTGCCCGCATCAAATATCGGCTGAGAACCAGAACCCCTAAAATTTCAAAAATTGAGATTTCGGGAATTCTGGCCGGTCGAATCGGTTCCCAACTTTTCTCTCAAAGTATAAGAAACTATACATCGTTTGATAGGGTTTTGAAAGGCGTATTGAAAAAAGCAAGCGGTAGCGCCACTGATCTAACGGCTGCCGAGAAAAAATTCGCATATATCAGTTACAGTACACTCATATAGAAACTACAACATTCCTGCACCCATGATCTCCTCCTTTTCACAGAAAGGAGCAAGCGGCTCATATATTCGTGATCAGCTCATCGAGATCTATCCTTTGATATCAAATCCATCAAAACCGGAGAGAACAAATATTTTTCCAAAATTTCCCTGTACTACCACCCCCCGAGGATCGAAAAAACGCGATTTTTGGGAATTTTTTTCTCGGCTCCTATTTGCCCGTGGGCAGTCGTCTATATATCATTTGAGAGGTCTCGGCGAGCTAATGAGAAATCAGAGGGCCCTTTTTGCCCGCATCAAATATCGGCTGAGAACCAGAACCCCTAAAATTTCAAAAATTGAGATTTCGGGAATTCTGGCCGGTCGAATCGGTTCCCAACTTTTCTCTCAAAGTATAAGAAACTATACATCGTTTGATAGGGTTTTGAAAGGTGTGTTGAAAAAAGCAAGCGGTAGCGCCACTGATCTAACGGCTACCGAGAAAAAATTCGCATATATCAGTTACAGTACACTCATATAGAAACTACAACATTCCTGCACCCATGATCTCCTCCTTTTCACAGAAAGGAGCAAGCGGCTCATATATTCGTGATCAGCTCATCGAGATCTATCCTTTGATATCAAATCCTTCAAAACCGGAGACAACAAATATTTTTCCAAAATTTCCCTGTACTACCCCCGAGGATCGAAAAAACGCGATTTTTGGGAATTTTTTTCTCGGCTCCTATTTGCCCGTGGGCAGTCGTCTATATATCATTTGAGAGGTCTCGGCGAGCTAATGAGAAATCAGAGGGCCCTTTTTGCCCGCATCAAATATCGGCTGAGAACCAGAACCCCTAAAATTTCAAAAATTGAGATTTCGGGAATTCTGGCCGGTCGAATCGGTTCCCAACTTTTCTCTCAAAGTATAAGAAACTATACATCGTTTGATAGGGTTTTGAAAGGTGTGTTGAAAAAAGCAAGCGGTAGCGCCACTGATCTAACGGCTACCGAGAAAAAATTCGCATATATCAGTTACAGTACACTCATATAGAAACTACAACATTCCTGCACCCATGATCTCCTCCTTTTCACAGAAAGGAGCAAGCGGCTCATATATTCGTGATCAGCTCATCGAGATCTATCCTTTGATATCAAATCCTTCAAAACCGGAGAGAACAAATATTTTTCCAAAATTTCCCTGTACTACCCCCCGAGGATCGAAAAAACGCGATTTTTGGGAATTTTTTTCTCGGCTCCTATTTGCCCGTGGGCGGTCGTCTATATATCACTTGAGAGGTCTCGGCGAGCTAATGAGAAATCAGAGGGCCCTTTTTGCCCGCATGAAATATCGGCTGAGAACCAGAACCCCTAAAATTTCAAAAATTGAGATTTCGGGAATTCTGGCCGGTCGAATCGGTTCCCAACTTTTCTCTCAAAGTATAAGAAACTATACATCGTTTGATAGGGTTTTGAAAGGTGTGTTGAAAAAAGCAAGCGGTAGCGCCACTGATCTAACGGCTGCCGAGAAAAAATTCGCATATATCAGTTACAGTACACTCATATAGAAACTACAACATTCCTGCACCCATGATCTCCTCCTTTTCACAGAAAGGAGCAAGCGGCTCATATATTCGTGATCAGCTCATCGAGATCTATCCTTTGATATCAAATCCATCAAAACCGGAGAGAACAAATATTTTTCCAAAATTTCCCTGTACTACCACCCCCCGAGGATCGAAAAAACGCGATTTTTGGGAATTTTTTTCTCGGCTCCTATTTGCCCGTGGGCAGTCGTCTATATATCATTTGAGAGGTCTCGGCGAGCTAATGAGAAATCAGAGGGCCCTTTTTGCCCGCATGAAATATCGGCTGAGAACCAGAACCCCTAAAATTTCAAAAATTGAGATTTCGGGAATTCTGGCCGGTCGAATCGGTTCCCAACTTTTCTCTCAAAGTATAAGAAACTATACATCGTTTGATAGGGTTTTGAAAGGTGTGTTGAAAAAAGCAAGCGGTAGCGCCACTGATCTAACGGCTGCCGAGAAAAAATTCGCATATATCAGTTACAGTACACTCATATAGAAACTACAACATTCCTGCACCCATGACCTCCTCCTTTTCACAGAAAGGAGCAAGCGGCTCATATATTCGTGATCAGCTCATCGAGATCTATCCTTTGATATCAAATCCATCAAAACCGGAGAGAACAAATATTTTTCCAAAATTTCCCTGTACTACCCCCCGAGGATCGAAAAAACGCGATTTTTGGGAATTTTTTTCTCGGCTCCTATTTGCCCGTGGGCAGTCGTCTATATATCATTTGAGAGGTCTCGGCGAGCTAATGAGAAATCAGAGGGCCCTTTTTGCCCGCATCAAATATCGGCTGAGAACCAGAACCCCTAAAATTTCAAAAATTGAGATTTCGGGAATTCTGGCCGGTCGAATCGGTTCCCAACTTTTCTCTCAAAGTATAAGAAACTATACATCGTTTGATAGGGTTTTGAAAGGTGTGTTGAAAAAAGCAAGCGGTAGCGCCACTGATCTAACGGCTACCGAGAAAATATTCGCATATATCAGTTACAGTACACTCATATAGAAACTACAACATTCCTGCACCCATGATCTCCTCCTTTTCACAGAAAGGAGCAAGCGGCTCATATATTCGTGATCAGCTCATCGAGATCTATCCTTTGATATCAAATCCTTCAAAACCGGAGAGAACAAATATTTTTCCAAAATTTCCCTGTACTACCCCCCGAGGATCGAAAAAACGCGATTTTTGGGAATTTTTTCTCGGCTCCTATTTGCCCGTGGGCGGTCGTCTATATATCACTTGAGAGGTCTCGGCGAGCTAATGAGAAATCAGAGGCCCCTTTTTGCCCGCATGAAATATCGGCTGAGAACCAGAACCCCTAAAATTTCAAAAATTGAGATTTCGGGAATTCTGGCCGGTCGAATCGGTTCCCAACTTTTCTCTCAAAGTATAAGAAACTATACATCGTTTGATAGGGTTTTGAAAGGTGTGTTGAAAAAAGCAAGCGGTAGCGCCACTGATCTAACGGCTGCCGAGAAAAAATTCGCATATATCAGTTACAGTACACTCATATAGAAACTACAACATTCCTGCACCCATGATCTCCTCCTTTTCACAGAAAGGAGCAAGCGGCTCATATATTCGTGATCAGCTCATCGAGATCTATCCTTTGATATCAAATCCATCAAAACCGGAGAGAACAAATATTTTTCCAAAATTTCCCTGTACTACCACCCCCCGAGGATCGAAAAAACGCGATTTTTGGGAATTTTTTTCTCGGCTCCTATTTGCCCGTGGGCAGTCGTCTATATATCATTTGAGAGGTCTCGGCGAGCTAATGAGAAATCAGAGGGCCCTTTTTGCCCGCATGAAATATCGGCTGAGAACCAGAACCCCTAAAATTTCAAAAATTGAGATTTCGGGAATTCTGGCCGGTCGAATCGGTTCCCAACTTTTCTCTCAAAGTATAAGAAACTATACATCGTTTGATAGGGTTTTGAAAGGTGTGTTGAAAAAAGCAAGCGGTAGCGCCACTGATCTAACGGCTGCCGAGAAAAAATTCGCATATATCAGTTACAGTACACTCATATAGAAACTACAACATTCCTGCACCCATGACCTCCTCCTTTTCACAGAAAGGAGCAAGCGGCTCATATATTCGTGATCAGCTCATCGAGATCTATCCTTTGATATCAAATCCATCAAAACCGGAGAGAACAAATATTTTTCCAAAATTTCCCTGTACTACCCCCCGAGGATCGAAAAAACGCGATTTTTGGGAATTTTTTTCTCGGCTCCTATTTGCCCGTGGGCGGTCGTCTATATATCACTTGAGAGGTCTCGGCGAGCTAATGAGAAATCAGAGGGCCCTTTTTGCCCGCATCAAATATCGGCTGAGAACCAGAACCCCTAAAATTTCAAAAATTGAGATTTCGGGAATTCTGGCCGGTCGAATCGGTTCCCAACTTTTCTCTCAAAGTATAAGAAACTATACATCGTTTGATAGGGTTTTGAAAGGTGTGTTGAAAAAAGCAAGCGGTAGCGCCACTGATCTAACGGCTACCGAGAAAAAATTCGCATATATCAGTTACAGTACACTCATATAGAAACTACAACATTCCTGCACCCATGATCTCCTCCTTTTCACAGAAAGGAGCAAGCGGCTCATATATTCGTGATCAGCTCATCGAGATCTATCCTTTGATATCAAATCCTTCAAAACCGGAGACAACAAATATTTTTCCAAAATTTCCCTGTACTACCCCCCGAGGATCGAAAAAACGCGATTTTTGGGAATTTTTTTCTCGGCTCCTATTTGCCCGTGGGCAGTCGTCTATATATCATTTGAGAGGTCTCGGCGAGCTAATGAGAAATCAGAGGGCCCTTTTTGCCCGCATCAAATATCGGCTGAGAACCAGAACCCCTAAAATTTCAAAAATTGAGATTTCGGGAATTCTGGCCGGTCGAATCGGTTCCCAACTTTTCTCTCAAAGTATAAGAAACTATACATCGTTTGATAGGGTTTTGAAAGGTGTGTTGAAAAAAGCAAGCGGTAGCGCCACTGATCTAACGGCTACCGAGAAAAAATTCGCATATATCAGTTACAGTACACTCATATAGAAACTACAACATTCCTGCACCCATGATCTCCTCCTTTTCACAGAAAGGAGCAAGCGGCTCATATATTCGTGATCAGCTCATCGAGATCTATCCTTTGATATCAAATCCTTCAAAACCGGAGAGAACAAATATTTTTCCAAAATTTCCCTGTACTACCCCCGAGGATCGAAAAACGCGATTTTTGGGAATTTTTTTCTCGGCTCCTATTTGCCCGTGGGCGGTCGTCTATATATCATTTGAGAGGTCTCGGCGAGCTAATGAGAAATCAGAGGGCCCTTTTTGCCCGCTATCGGCTGAGAACCAGAACCCCTAAAATTTCAAAAATTGAGATTTCGGGAATTCTGGCCGGTCGAATCGGTTCCCAACTTTTCTCTCAAAGTATAAGAAACTATACATCGTTTGATAGGGTTTTGAAAGGTGTGTTGAAAAAAGCAAGCGGTAGCGCCACTGATCTAACGGCTTTCGCATATATCAGTTACAGTACACTCATATAGAAACTACAACATTCCTGCACCCATGATCTCCTCCTTTTCACAGAAAGGAGCAAGCGGCTCATATATTCGTGATCAGCTCATCGAGATCTATCCTTTGATATCAAATCCATCAAAACCGGAGAGAACAAATATTTTTCCAAAATTTCCCTGTACTACCACCCCCGAGGATCGAAAAACGCGATTTTTGGGAATTTTTTCTCGGCTCCTATTTGCCCGTGGGCAGTCGTCTATATATCATTTGAGAGGTCTCGGCGAGCTAATGAGAAATCAGAGGGCCCTTTTTGCCCGCATGAAATATCGGCTGAGAACCAGAACCCCTAAAATTTCAAAAATTGAGATTTCGGGAATTCTGGCCGGTCGAATCGGTTCCCAACTTTTCTCTCAAAGTATAAGAAACTATACATCGTTTGATAGGGTTTTGAAAGGTGTGTTGAAAAAAGCAAGCGGTAGCGCCACTGATCTAACGGCTGCCGAGAAAAAATTCGCATATATCAGTTACAGTACACTCATATAGAAACTACAACATTCCTGCACCCATGACCTCCTCCTTTTCACAGAAAGGAGCAAGCGGCTCATATATTCGTGATCAGCTCATCGAGATCTATCCTTTGATATCAAATCCATCAAAACCGGAGAGAACAAATATTTTTCCAAAATTTCCCTGTACTACCCCCGAGGATCGAAAAAACGCGATTTTTGGGAATTTTTTTCTCGGCTCCTATTTGCCCGTGGGCGGTCGTCTATATATCACTTGAGAGGTCTCGGCGAGCTAATGAGAAATCAGAGGGCCCTTTTTGCCCGCATCAAATATCGGCTGAGAACCAGAACCCCTAAAATTTCAAAAATTGAGATTTCGGGAATTCTGGCCGGTCGAATCGGTTCCCAACTTTTCTCTCAAAGTATAAGAAACTATACATCGTTTGATAGGGTTTTGAAAGGCGTGTTGAAAAAAGCAAGCGGTAGCGCCACTGATCTAACGGCTGCCGAGAAAAATTCGCATATATCAGTTACAGTACACTCATATAGAAACTACAACATTCCTGCACCCATGATCTCCTCCTTTTCACAGAAAGGAGCAAGCGGCTCATATATTCGTGATCAGCTCATCGAGATCTATCCTTTGATATCAAATCCATCAAAACCGGAGAGAACAAATATTTTTCCAAAATTTCCCTGTACTACCACCCCCCGAGGATCGAAAAAACGCGATTTTTGGGAATTTTTTTCTCGGCTCCTATTTGCCCGTGGGCAGTCGTCTATATATCATTTGAGAGGTCTCGGCGAGCTAATGAGAAATCAGAGGGCCCTTTTTGCCCGCATCAAATATCGGCTGAGAACCAGAACCCCTAAAATTTCAAAAATTGAGATTTCGGGAATTCTGGCCGGTCGAATCGGTTCCCAACTTTTCTCTCAAAGTATAAGAAACTATACATCGTTTGATAGGGTTTTGAAAGGTGTGTTGAAAAAAGCAAGCGGTAGCGCCACTGATCTAACGGCTACCGAGAAAAAATTCGCATATATCAGTTACAGTACACTCATATAGAAACTACAACATTCCTGCACCCATGATCTCCTCCTTTTCACAGAAAGGAGCAAGCGGCTCATATATTCGTGATCAGCTCATCGAGATCTATCCTTTGATATCAAATCCTTCAAAACCGGAGAGAACAAATATTTTTCCAAAATTTCCCTGTACTACCCCCCGAGGATCGAAAAAACGCGATTTTTGGGAATTTTTTTCTCGGCTCCTATTTGCCCGTGGGCGGTCGTCTATATATCACTTGAGAGGTCTCGGCGAGCTAATGAGAAATCAGAGGGCCCTTTTTGCCCGCATGAAATATCGGCTGAGAACCAGAACCCCTAAAATTTCAAAAATTGAGATTTCGGGAATTCTGGCCGGTCGAATCGGTTCCCAACTTTTCTCTCAAAGTATAAGAAACTATACATCGTTTGATAGGGTTTTGAAAGGTGTGTTGAAAAAAGCAAGCGGTAGCGCCACTGATCTAACGGCTGCCGAGAAAAAATTCGCATATATCAGTTACAGTACACTCATATAGAAACTACAACATTCCTGCACCCATGATCTCCTCCTTTTCACAGAAAGGAGCAAGCGGCTCATATATTCGTGATCAGCTCATCGAGATCTATCCTTTGATATCAAATCCATCAAAACCGGAGAGAACAAATATTTTTCCAAAATTTCCCTGTACTACCACCCCCCGAGGATCGAAAAAACGCGATTTTTGGGAATTTTTTTCTCGGCTCCTATTTGCCCGTGGGCGGTCGTCTATATATCATTTGAGAGGTCTCGGCGAGCTAATGAGAAATCAGAGGGCCCTTTTTGCCCGCATCAAATATCGGCTGAGAACCAGAACCCCTAAAATTTCAAAAATTGAGATTTCGGGAATTCTGGCCGGTCGAATCGGTTTCCAACTTTTCTCTTAAAATATGATAAGCTTTATACCGTTTGACAGAGCTTTGAAAGTTGTATTCCAGGAAGCAAACCTTAACTCCATAGACCTAACTACTGCCGAGAAAAAGGTTC
Organism: Baylisascaris procyonis; assembly: GCA_037389465.1. NCBI lineage: Eukaryota > Metazoa > Nematoda > Chromadorea > Rhabditida > Ascarididae > Baylisascaris > Baylisascaris procyonis. The sequence continues at coordinate 42,795 of JAZARR010000103.1, read as the reverse complement.
GCGAATATCAGTTAGAGTACATTTATATAAAAATAACAATTCCTACACCTATAATTTCCTTCTTTCCACATAACATAGCAGACAACGCACGTGTCGGTGATGAGTTCAAGAAACTCTATCGTTTGATACCAAAATCATCGGAACCGGGTACAAAAAATTTTTTTCAAATTTTCCCTGTACTACCCCCCGAGGATCGAAAAATTGCGTTTTTTGGGAATTTTTTTCTCGGCTCCTCTTCACCCATGGGCGGCCGCCTATATATCATTTGAGAGGTCTCGGCGAGCTAACGAGAAATCGGAGGGCCGTTTTTGCCCATATCAAATATCGGCTGAGAACCAGAACCCCTAAAATTCCAAAAATCGAGATTTCAGGAATTCTGGTCGGTCGAATCGGTTTTCAACTTTTGCTTCGAAATATAATAAACTATATATCGTTTCATAGAACCTCCTAAGTTGTATTGAAAGAAAAAGCCATGCCTGCATAGGCCTAACCATTGCCGAGAAAAAATTCCGAAGTCTTAATTATGGTACATTTGTACAGAATGTCAAACATCCCAGCAGCAACAGTTTCCCTATTTTCATGGAAAACCGCAGACAAGGCTAGTATTTGTATTCAGCGCATCGATCTCTATCGTTCCATACCAAATTCATCAAAACCGGGGACAAAAAATTTTTTCACATTTTCCCTGTACTACCTACCCCCCGAGGATCGAAAAATTGCGTTTTTTGGGAATTTTCTTCTCGGCTCCTCTTCACCCATGGGCGGCCGTCTATATATCATTTGAGAGGTCTCGGCGAGCTAACGAGAAATCGGAGGGCCGTTTTTGCACGTATCAAATATCGGCTGAGAACCAGAACCCCTAAAATTTCAAAAATCGAGATTTCAGGAATTCTGGTCGGTCGAATCGGTTTTCAACTTTTGCTTCGAAATATAATAAACTATATATCGTTTGATAGAGCATTCTACGTTGTATTGCAAGAAAGAAACCGTAACTCCATAGGTCTAACCGTTGCCGAGAAAAAATTCCGAAATCTCAATTATAGTACATTTGTATAGAATGTGAGACATTCCAGCAGCAATAGTTTGCTCACTTTCACGGAAAACCGCGGACAAAGCATATTTTTGTACTCAGCGCATCGAGTTGTATCGTTTCACACCAAATTCATCAAAATCGGGGAAAAAAATTTTTTTTCAAATTTTCCCTGTACTACCCCCCGAGGATCGAAAAAATGCGATTTTTGGGAATTTTTTTCTTGGCTCGTATTTGCCCATGGGCGGTCGCCTGTTCGTCGTTCGAGAGATCTCGGCGAGCTAATGAAAAACCTGGAAGCTGTTTTTGCCCATATCAAATATCGGCTGAGGACCAGAACCCCCAATATTTCAAAAATCGAGATTTCCGAAATTCTGGCCTGTCGATTCGAATTCCAACTTTCCTCTTAAAATGTAATAAGCTATATACCGTTTGATAGAGCTTTTAAAGTTATGATAAACGAATCATACCGCAACTCTATGGCCAAAAGACTGCCGAGAAAAAGTTCCGAAGTCTCCAACACAGTACATTTCTATAGAAAATTCATATGATTTAATTTTTACAGTGAAATATTTTATAATATGCTCCAATCATCTAAGCTAACACCTTCTTACAATATTCAGCGGCCAACTGTTTCCACTTTTAAACAACAACAAAAAAATAGCAGATAAAATAAAGGAAAAAGAGCTCATAAACAAACCTCAAGAATAGAACCTACAGCCGCAATCGAAGCATGAAACGATTCCTTACAAAAATATATAGAATTCGATTGATCTTCTTCACGCCTCCTTTCCGATTCATCAATCTAAATATAAAACTACCTATAAGCCTTCGCTAAACAACCTTACAAGGATGAGCATCTGATCGAGCAACATTACTAGAATTTCGCCGATTCCATAAGGGACCATAATTCAACTTCTTCAAAAGACAAAAAACGTCAGCTATAAAAAATAGTGATAAATATTTTTATTGGCAACTTCACTGGAAGTTCTTGAAAGCAGATCGATTAATTAAGTAATAAAACGAAACTAGCATTTGGTTTTTGCTTAATATTACTAAACATACTTTATGCAATGCATATAATTGCCAAGGATAAACAAGATGAATACGTATCAGCCAAGTAAAATATTTATCTCTTGTTCAGAATCGCAATATTCAAATACGATTTGATTACAACCAAACGAAACCTCAATAACACCAATTTTTTCGATCCATTTCAATACGAAATACACTTCAAAATAGCAATAAATGCTCTTCTCACTGTTACAGTAACAGTCAACAATGAAGTCAGCTGTTTCCGTCGTTGACCCATTACCTTGCCTTCTTCTTAGTGATTAATTTCATTTAGTTGACGAGATACCTATATGACCAGTAAACTATTAATATTTATTCACATATAAATGCCTCACTTCTGCAATCGATTCCATATGTTTAATATGTGTCAGTTGATGAACCAATTGCAACTCATCGTATGTCGCTTCTCGCGGTGGCAACATAACGCAACGGCGCAAAAGTCCAGTCCCACGTAGCCGTTTCGCTATCTGCAAATATGCATTTTATTCAACAATTTGTCTTTTTTTCCATAAATCAACATGAAAAATTAATGTATTTCAGTGCAAAACGTCACCATTAGATATATCAATAATAAGACACCATAAGCATGATGAACAAGGACGAAGATTGTAAAACAAAATCTCATAAGATACTCTATCCTGAGGGGTGCTAGAAACGTTAGATCGCAGATAATCCTCCAGTAGTATAGGACACCGAAATAAGTTGACGATCCGATAATCACTTAGCTGGAACAGTGACAAATTCAGGTATAAATTCACTGGCGATACGAGTCTTTCAGGGCTATTCATCGCCCGAACAATACGACTTATCATTGCTCCGTCCTATGTTGAGTATTTGCTTAACGAAAAGGGGTTATCACCGATTACAGCACAGCCTACTATCCTCACAAATGCGGCTTATTTCCTACTAAATGAGCAATCAAGCAGAAGCGATCAACAACAACAAACAAACAGCAAACAACAAAGAACAAACAACAAAGAACAAACAACAAACAACAAACAATAAACATCAAATAATAAACAACAAACAGCAAACAACAAACAACAAACCACGAACCACAAGCAACAAACATCAAATAACAAATAACAAACAACAAACAACAAACAGCGGACAACAAACAACAAACAACAAACATCAAACAACAAAAAACAAACAAACAAACAACAACAACCTACAAATATGGAAATCTAATTGCAATTCAAGTGAAAAGTGCTCTCACCAAAAATCAACTCATATTTTATTGCTGCGAACGAAAGACTTCTATGCTATTTTTACCACTTCAATGAGAAATTTTACCATTGGTAAAGATGATATTTTTCACGTTTATTTATTTATTTATTTATTTATTCACGTTAGTACTACCTGAAAAAAACGAAACAATTACCATCGATGTACGTTCCGGACGTTCAACATGAGCCATATCTGTTTCCTCTCGATGAAGCTCAATTCGTGGATCATAAGCAATTGCTGTCACATGGCCAATCTCATCTAAAAAAAGCATACAATCTCAATTCGTCGAAATTTTGCTCACATTATTTGACCGTCAAAATCATATGCCATCAAGTGGGCGGAGTTAAACACTTGTATTTAAGCAAAAATATCGTCCCTACACAGTGTTAAAATTATATAAATAACGCTTAGAAGATTTTCCACACGATACTTCTGCAAGCAAATTCTGAATTTTAGCATACGTCCAAACATAGGAAATCTCAGCGCTCAATGAAAAAGTAGTTTAAAGCGCGAACAAATTTAAAACGCTCGGAAGTAGAGCGCAGGCAAAAAAAAACCTCAGAACTCTTCAAAGACAATGAATTTATCGTATTGGTTTTAACTCGAGAATTCGCTCAGCGATATCCTCGTGTTATAGCCAATCAAACTTGCATTAACACTTGACTACCAACAGACCTCACACATGCTTCTGCTTATAACTGGTGAAAATAGCTCACGTCTAAAGCACTTACGTCATTCACCAATCAATGTCCTATCTCTTCACTGTTTTGTGCATAAACACAAGATTAATATGCAAATCAACATATGCAAATCAAAATCCAATTCACATACAATTTCTGAGATAGGTGTTTAATTAGCACCGCGGTGATATAAATAACCAAAGAAAACGGAAGTAGGCTCGATATCAGCAAATAAACTAAGAGCAAGTAAAACATTGCAACGAACCTGGAGGTGTTTCAACGGAAATTCGAGGTAACGTTGATTGATTGATATGGTGAGTATTTACTCGTTTTCGTTGTGGAGGTGCACAAAACGCGTTCTTCGGATGATGACTGCAAGCAAAAATTCTGTGTGTATTAGGGATCAACAATTTTTTATAGACCGATACAATTAAATGTTTAAAATTCCCACTACAAACTTATGTAAAACAACGATATAAAGAACTATTGGTTTGCAGATTAAAATTTACGACAAATTTTTCTCTCTTTTACGTACAAAGACGTATGCATAGTGTAAGGATTTTGGCCTAAATAACTTACTAATAATGGACAACAATAGTAATAGTACAACAATAATATTGATAAAAGTAATAAGCGACAGAAAATTAACAATAACTAATAATAATAGTAGTAATAATAATTTCATTAACAATAATTTAGGTAAAACAGTTAGCGTACGAAAGAGGGTGATATAATTCAAGGATGATAAAGTTTAATCACGAAATTAAAGATAAAACATCCTATACGTTGAAAAAATTCCACTAACATTTCCCATCCAGCGTGTAGTGTACCATCGACTGCATAGAAACCAAAACATTGTTGCCAATGAGGAAGAAGCATCGCGATTACATTTAAACACGAAACAATAGTACTGCAATTTAAAAATAATCAAAGAATTTAAAAAATTGTTGAGATAGTTTTTCGTGCAAAATTAATGCATTAAATAAGTGATAAACGGATATGATAAAATAAAGTACATAAATTATTTTTTTGAACTACTAAACAATATTTTCAAAAAAACAAAGGAAGTTGTGATGAGCGAATCTACAAATACAGCGACTATATAAGCCACTACTTTTCATATACCCAAAGTTAGAGGCCATTGTAAGCGAAATAAATAGAAAAATTCCAACTAAAAGGAATGAAAATGGAAGAGATTTGGGAAGGAAGAAGTAAACTGAGAAAGAAAAGCAGAAAACGATAAATTTCGGAAATACTTTAGATTCAGACGATGGTTTATCAACCGAATTTAGAGGTTGAAAAATCGAAGGACGCATATAATTTATGAATCGTTTTTAACTCACTGAACTTCACGCTATCTTAAAGTTCTTGATGATCCTCTTCCCTTTCCCATCCCCCTTATTATTTGGAAATTCCCCGTTTCACGTGCCTCAAAACAATTACTCCTTCCTTTGTAATAAAGCGTTGTAATTTACAGTATACTCCCATCCTACAATAAAGTTTCATTCATACAGTTTGGTATGTAATAATGATTTACATAAAACAAGATAAGCAACTAGCTCAAAACTATAATCGACATCTTCCGAATAATGCGAATTATAGCAGTCATAAAGTGAAAAATAGAAACCCCATAAAAAGTGCAAATACCTTCGTTTAGGTGAGGGCAATTTCGGTAAAGGATTTGGAGCTTCATCTAATAAAATTCTTATACATCGTTCCACACATAATGCCACATTTTGCTCATTATATCCATCCTGAAAAACAAATAAATAAACTTAAATACTCCCAAATGGTAACATTTTCGAGTAGATTATAGTGAAAAATTGATAGAAATCAATAAAATAATATTGTTTAAGTAAAGGAAAAACGCATTGCACTTACTGAAAAACGAAATGCCGAAAGATTGCAGCATTGAAGCGATAAACAAAAATGGAATCCACTAATAAAACAGGGCTTGATGTAATCTAAGAAGCAATATCTGGCATCATAACGTCACCTTAATATTGAAAAGAATCCAAGGCTAGGATGTTATGCGTCCGTCTTCAATATACTAAATTTCCCACAAACCTCCATATCAATTCGCGTATAAAACGTTGCAGATTGAAGAATATAAAATAAAACGGCATTTTTCGATTAACGTAAACATAAGAAATGCAACGGAATTCAAAATGAGATATAAATAGGCGAAAATAACAAACTTACTTCAAGACAAAGTAATATTTTACCACCAGCAAGTGCTTTAAGATGATAGATAAAATGAGCAAAGAGATCCGGACTAACATCCATAGCACCCTAGAAATCATTCATGTCATAACATCACAAACGATTCTAAAATAAGAGAAACATAACGAAGGGATTATCACAATTGCTGCAATTAACTCCAATTATTCATCGATATAGGCCTATTTGTATAGCCTTTTAGTATTTCTATATTCCATTTGTAAGAAGCACTGAAAACTATTCCTCAAAAAATTGAAACTATTTTCCTTAAAAATAATATGAAGCATTGAACGGCAAATATTGCTTCAATGAAAAATTCTCTCAAAACGACGGAATAGTATATGCTCAGAACGTTCTGGTCAGATCACCTGTTTAATCTTCTCAGTAAAATTTATATTCCGCAAATTATTACAATTTTTACAGCTTATCATACAGTGCTAATAACGCAACAACGCATTAATATGCAAGATCTGAAGATATGCCATTAGATAGTAAAATGGTCTGAAGCATTGATAGACGATTTGATACAAATGGAAAAAAAAAGCATTTCGAATGGGAACAAGGCGTATTCTGAACAAGCATAGTCGAATAAGTGAATATTTCATAAAAATATCAACACAAGCCTTTATAGACATAAACACTGCTCTAAAGTGACTATTAAATATAAACGCATTGCTTAACGCCACTAAATCCATGTGGATCACCCTCCTGCGCTTCTTCACCGTATCCGTTATCGTATCGGAACCGTATTCTACCGATCCGCGACTCAGATTCTATAATTATAGGCAGTATAGAAAAAAAGCTCTTAATTGATCTCATCCATCGAACAAAAGTAAATATTTTCTTAAAGTTTTTTTCCTGGCTAAACCTACACCATTGTTAGTGGCCAAGAGAGTAGAAATTAAAAGATACGATAGGATCTCCTTGACATGCATCGTAACCAGCTGCCACAATAACGAAATGTGGACGATATGTGCTCGCTATTGGCCATATTACATTCCAAAATATTGTCATATAATCCGCATCGCCACAACCTAACTGAAATTTACAAAAAAAAAGTCAAATAGCTGATTTATGCCATTGCTAACTAATATAACATAACTCAAAAGAATATGATTAAATAAAATGAAGCGAATTGTGGAATTCCAACTGAATTGACAATGAAACGTTAAAGAAGTAACAAAGAGAATCAATGGTTTTGATGTGAAAACGACAATAAATTCCTAATTCACTTCAGATTTTTGAACAGTTAAATTTTCTAAACAAAAATATTTCTTAAAATATAAATATATCATCAGCAAACCATGTTGAAAGAGTGCAAGGGGATGAATCAATGAAAGGCAGTAAGAACTGAATCATAAATCTTTATCGTAAACACCTTCGAAGCATTGAACTTCATTTCGACAATTCACTAATCAAATATTTCACTTGAAATTAATGAAATCTAATGGCTAATAAACAGTCAAACGTATGGCATAATAAAGTATGCTAAGAGAGAGGACACAAAAACAACAAAGCATCTATGACAGCCATAAGACTATTATTTCAACTTCCTCTCGTTGCGAGCAATCAATTGCGCACCTCGGCATCGATCCTGTGCCAACAGCATCATATTCTTTCTGCTCATATAGCAGGGATTTGACCCGATTTATCACGAATTTAATCCAAACTATCGAAGCAGATAACAACATCAATACTCTCCATCGAAGATGAAAAAAATTTGTGAGCAAAAAAAAAATTAAAGGACTTTCAACCAAGTAGATGGAGGAAAGATTTATATAATGCTAACAGAAATATATATGTTCCTCAAACTAATCTCAGTGAATAAATATATATTCCAAATGTATATGAAGCAATCCGTAGAGGAAGTAAAGACCCACCTGTTAACCTCGGTTCAGAATCTTCTCTTCGTGGCTAATTTGTATATTTCTTAGTAAATTCCCCCGCCTTTTCCTTTTCGAAATCCTACATACGGCATTGAAATATGTTCGAAAAAAAAAGATAAAAACAAATGAAGTATAGAAAAAAGATAAAAACTGATGAAGTATAAACAAAAATCCTCCACATCATAAAATATGATGCGCATTTTCTTCCAACAACTTCTCAAATTTTTATTTTCCTTTCTAAGTTTGAGTTTGCCGTATTAATCAAATATGCGACTTTATTACGTTGCACCTTTTCTTTGGTTGTCTGGCTGTGTGTTTCAAACCCGTTCGCTGTTATGTGCGCTGGCTCGGATATCTTGATGGTTTTTGATTGCTTCCTTGCTTAATTTCAGTCACTCGTCAGCACGGCACCAACACAAAGGTGGCGGTCAGGGTCATTTTCACGACACAATATTGAGCTCTTTTTGAGAATGTAATCATCGCTTCAATGGAAGGTAGCACTCTCATAGTAACTACTATTCCACAAATATTACAACAGAAGAAGAGGAAAGGTCACCTGTCTTGTGAATGTACAAATTCGACAATGCTGACCTACACTATATTCTCTAAGCAACATTGGACTAACTTTACCTCATTGAGTGGGACATTGATATTGTAGCCCACTCCAGAAGAACTACCAATGTGATCGAAATTTGATTCGGCGAGATGCGGCCAGAATTTCCCATTTTCGTAACGATGGATCGAACAGTACATCACCCTGCAAGGCTTTCATATATCCTTTTGACAACCAACAGGTAAAAAGTTCATAAGTTACACGTATTGAAACATATTGATATCATCCAGACCTTGGCGAATGCTTTCATATTGACATAAGTAATCACTGATATACGGTACCCAGATGAGCGACGAATTCATCTATGCAAAGAGAATCCAAAATTGTTATGAGATCGCGGTAAATATACGTATATGAGTAATTATTTTATTTATTTATTTATTTGAATTAACAGAACATTCATTACGAATAAATGTCTCTTCATATCGCTTTCACCAACTCTGACCCAATGCCCCACTGATCCAGTTGGCTTCTATGGTCTTTATGCCGGCTTCCACTTCTAGCAGATCGGTCGCGTGAAGATGTGAGCACAGGCTCGTCTCCTGCCCGCCGATCCACCGTTCTACCTCCTATGACGGTCGGGACTTACTCCGCCGCCCTCGTCCCGATGAGGGTGTGCTGCGCGGGTGGCTCAGTTGAGTGAAGCCAAGAAGTCCAATCGAAGCTTATTTACAACCGACCGCGTAGTACACAATGCAAAACGATGAATGATGAGCATTACGAAGCATTATGAGTCACTGACTGAAGGAAAATGAGGAAATATGCTCCCCTTATGAATCAAATAGAACTTGACGAATCACAAATGAAAAAAAAAAACTTGATCAAAGAGTATCCACTAAATTCAGGCAAAAAAAATTTTCACGCTAGCTGCGACATCTCTAAAAAGCGTTCTCTTCTGAGACGGCGTAATCCATTCTAATATAAAATAGCGTATTTCTTGCCAAAATCACGTTATTTTATCAATGATTCCAAGGAAAAAGCAGATGGAAAATAATCAGTGATAAAATGTGAGTTGTTATTGCTGTTCCTTTCAACTCGTTTTGAACGTCTTTTCTCTTCTTAAAGAATGGAATTGAACAAAAAATGTGCCACTCATGACTACGATTCTAAATCGCCATAAACAAAACCTTTTTTCTTCATAGAACGATTGCTGTACTCCTTGACCATGATGAACATCAAAATCTACGATAAGAATTCTGAAAATGCAACCACAGCAGAAGGGAACGAATAATCACTACGAAAACAATTGATAATAAAACAATGGTAATTAAATGAAACATTTCTTAAAAGCGTATAAACTTTACATAAAATTTAAAGGTTCTGAACTACATATGCAAAAATGTAAGGTGAGGTGGAATTATACTATGTCGTGCTATTTCAATGATTAAATAATTCACTCCGATCCTCAATTGTCAATTGCTCTTCTAGCCTATCCCCACCATCTCCTCTCTCCTTCCCTCAGCTCCGTTAAAAACGAAGATCAAAAATAAAGTTGAGCAATAGTTCAATTTCTATCCATATACATCTTAAGGCATCCATAAATAACCCTGAAAAATGTGCTCAATTGTGACGAATTGTTTATACGTAAATGACATTATCCAGCGCATATATATTAAATACTCTTCGCAAATGCATTATTTTGATGCGATGAAAGCACAACGATCCTCATAGATTCAACATAAAAGAATTAAAAGAGAGAATGAAATAAAAGAATTAAATAAAACAAAAATGTACCTATCTTCTCCAAAGTTATAGGCTTCTTCGGCTGCTTGTGCTACGTTGTTAAATACACAAAAACCATTTGCTGCATTGCGTTGTGCATGATGACCTGGTGGGCGAATAAGAGCAAAACCATTCGGAATCTGAAACAACTCATAGAAATTGAAATATTGCATCAAGTGAACGGTGAAAAACTGCACTTGCGCTAACTTATCAACTATCATATGAATCATACTTTGCCCCCTCCCACTGAGGTTAGTTTAGCGGCAAATCGAATTTGGTCTTTATGGTTCCGTCGGTGAAAACCGCAAACATTTTAAGAAGTAATTATTTACAATTATGCGAAGAAAGCAATCAGAAACAGTTGCCATAGGCATTGAAGGTCAGAATTCTGCATATATTATAATATGTTGCATAGATTTAACATAGGTTTTAGCAGTATTAAGTGTCTATTTCTCTTGTCTGAGTTAATAAATCGAAATAACTTCATCTATCATACCCATGAACAAAAATTAGAAAATTCAAAATAGTTTCACATTGAAATAATAGAAAACTATATAAAAAAAAGGAGGAAAACGATATACGAAGCAATACATCTAAAATGAAATGAACGATACCTTTCTTTCGGCAATCAGTGCCGCCATATTACGTGTACACGCCACCGCTTCGCATGCCGCCTCATACGTTCCCTTAAATATATTCTTATCTTAACTCGAATTGAAACGGTATCATTTATCTATTTCAATAAGTTCATGAGTATGAAATCTCCTGTTGAGATCTGCATACAGCAAGTATCTTAGAGGAAAGAAAATCTTGAGTTCATCGAAATTGAGTTAAGGCTCCTTTAAAAAAAAATAAATGAATCTTTCTATCATTTAGGGATGAAAAATACACGTCTTTCATTATATCTAAGTGCCTAATAATGGTCAAATGAATAAAGGACTGAATACCTGGCATAAATAAACGGAATCAAATTCGTTGGCTAACTCATCAGCGGCTTTTTGTGAATTGTTCTTTAATTCAGCAATACAACGAACGTAATTCTTGTCATGAGTCTCCATTAAATCTCCCTCATCGATTCGAAAGTGTTCCTGAAAGAGCTCATTGTGAGACGTCATCGACTGCTATTTCGAGCAGTATTATATGGAAAGACTCGATGAATTTATCGATTTCACATAACACGAAGACGAAATAAGTTTTTTTTTTATTATTTTCATGACTTTTAATTTATTTAGACGGATTTAGAACTGACGAGAACTTCTAAGCGAGCAGCAAAATAGACTTATAAAATTCCCACTTCCTTTAGAAAGATGCATAACTGAGCATTAAATAAGCCTTTCACAATGTAAATGATTATAAACTAATAATGATGTTGTATAGAGAGATTAAAATTGGATAGAAAGGAAAAAAACTGCCAAATTGAAGTAGTTTGCCTTAGTTATGGAGAGATGCATAAGTATGAGAGAAGCTTTAGAACTAATACAATGGATGATAACGGAATTTTAGCACTAATATAATGGAGTATGTTTTTTTTGCAAGAAAATATGTAGTATAATATATGTTTAGTCGAGCTCAGCAAGTATAGTAGTACAGCAATATAAAGAAATGAGGGGGCGTAAAAATCTCAATGATATTTGCAGCTTAAATAACGATCACTCAATCTTAGCAATGATAAAGATAAAAATTCACAAATTCATATCACTCCACTATCGCAATCACAATAGAATTGAAACAATCATCTTATATTTAGAATTCTATGACATATTGCCATTCAGTCATATGGAAGGAAAAATAGCTTTAAAAAATGCATTTTTTTCAGCCGCAAAAGACGATAAAAAACGATGAAATAATGAAACCTGAATAATATTGCATTGATCCCATATACCAGATTGCTTTAAATGCGTGATAATCGACTCAATCCTTGATGGTCCCTCCACGTAACCAATGCTATCATTGCAACTGTGCAGATTATGTTGCAGGTTTAACCCAATCGTCGTTCTATATGGGAAAGATATCATTGCCTGCAAAAAAAAAAAAAAAAAAAAGATTTCATTTATTCGCAAAAGAATTGCAAAAAAAAAAAAAAAACACGTACGAGAAGCGGAAAAAATTTCAAAAAAAAGCACATATGTGCCATTAGATAACGCCAGAGTTTATTGAGACACCGTAAGGTCTGTTTGCTGTGCTATGTGCTCATGCATTAAGTATGCTAGATATCCGTGAAGATAGGTAATCCCTCCTCGCATAATTCAAGAAAGGTAGAAGTTATGTGATTGGATTAGCAAATAAGATGTCAGTTTCGAGAGAAAGACATGTTAAGGAAGGTGCTGAAGACTGCAAAAAAACGTTTAAAAAAGCAGTGAGAAACAGCTCAATGAAGTAAAAAAAAGACTTCGACCAACAGCTGAGAATACTGTTACTTCAGGGCATGCAGTTATACTTGAAAGAACTGGAATCTCTTCTCATCAAATGACGAGTGTCCTTTCCGACGTTGCTAAAAGTTTGAGATGGGATACTGCAGATACTAACGCCAATAGAAAACATCGATCGGCCGTCAATATAAACAACATCGAAGCGGAATTTTCGACTAATTCAAAAAAAAAAAAAATTCTTTGTTAATATTTTTTCTTATTTCGGATTCGAATGTTAAACATATGGACAACCTCATCAACAAGTATTATGTTAGCAGACTATCGGTTATTATCACTCAAGGCGGAATTATTTCACTCTTCGATGTGCCAAATATAATTAGAAGTGAATGTTGAAACGGCGTGATCTGCGTGTTTAAATGAACGCTTTATGCACTGATACTGCCACGACAAACATAGGAAGATAGGGGTACGTATATTTTTTGGGGTAAAAGCCGCAGCATTACATGCTTTAGCGTGTTTATAATCATCATGTCATGGATCTACTAACTGATATCTTCCTTGAAAAAATAAAACAGATTGCAAATCTTGTAAACCTGAGGTAGTGCTGCTCGAGAGGTTCAAAATGTCGGTGAAATTGTATTAAAAGGGAATATTTCTATGGTGAATTAAATAATGCCAACAAGTGATATATGCGAAAAAATTTTATTGAATTTGCATAGACTTATTTTAATGAAAAGCAAACAATAGATAATTTTTATGAATTCTTATAGATATTAATAATGCTAATAAGAGAAAATTATTGGAAAGAAATAAACGTCTTATAGTATCTGAAGTTATGCACAATACTAGCTGAACGGTTAAGGTTTTATAAGGTTTAATTATATGTGCCTCTCAGCGAAACAATTTAAATTGATAGCATATAAGGAGACACACCTGAGGGATTTGCAATTATCGCCGTAGAGGTTTACTTTATAACTTGAATTAGTGCATCTTCAACCATTTTCGCACAAATTCATAGTTTGCAATTGATGAATAATCTCCTGCAACTCTCAAGCATCAAGCTATCTCATTAGCCATCAGTTAGAAATTCCCATTACATCCGTCACATCTATGATAAGAATTGATGAATTTCAAAAATGATAAATGATAAGCAATTAGCTTAAAAACTTTACATTATCACTGGATCAGTTTATCATTGGCAACTAAAAATTTCTTATATAAGGTTCATGTTAGCCAATAATTTCTTGCGTAAATTCTTTGTTCAACTTTATGCGACCAATTATGCGGCTAAGTTGAGGGTATTTGATCTTGAATCGTTGAAGTATCATCGGCTAAAGTTTGACTTGACCCTATTTTACAAAATCGTTAGATGTTTTCCTCATATAACTATGCAATGCGTATTCACGCTTCTCAATTAACATATGCGTCGATTCTATCGTTATCAATTAGTGCTTAAAATCTATTCTGTAAACCTCGTTGTTTATAGTTTGCAGTTGCAAATTATCGGCATTTTCAATGAATTCCCTCATAAGATTCAGGAAGTATAAAAGCTTTCTATATTCATGAGGCAATTCGAATCAATTCAACTAAGAAAAAATCACCCATCTTATTTACTGAATTCATTATCCCCCTATTTTGATCTCTCATTTGCACCGTAGTGACTTTTAATTAGTTCTATTCGCTTTATTATTTTCTTACTGTTATTATCGCTACCCGTATATATGCAATAAATGTGTCATTTTCATATCTATTTAATGTTTGAGCTACGTTATTGCTAATATTCGCGCATGTCATTCTTTTGCATTTATATTATTTTATTTTATTTTGTTTATTTTGTTTATTTATTTATTTAATTAATTAATTATTTATTTATTTACTTATTTATTTATTTGTTTATTTATTTAATTAATTATTTATTTATTTACTTATTTAATTATTTATTCATTTATTTTGCTGCATTGTTGCACCATCTATACTGCACTGTATATTGCAGTTTTCATCAAACAATACACTCTAACGAATTGTCGCTTAACAACTCTCAATTTTGCAGTATAGAATTCAAAACGTTCATCGAAAAATTCATTAAAACCCTCGTAAACAATTGAAAAATTCACTTTCTCTGACAGATTATCAATTATTATCACCAATTATATTCAATGATAATATAATCGAATGATAATTATTCATAAAGACGAGTTTTATGAAGAAATCTGCTAGACGGTTGTTATACTTCACATCTATGTTATAATTAAATATTGTACATTATTATATGTATTTATGGTAAATTATAATTCATTTTAATATTATATTATATTAAATTATATATTACATTATTATTATATATGTTGTATTAACAAATATTATATAAATAGGCACTAGAATTATTACAAAGTTAGCAACTACTGCTGTGTTATAATTTACAACGCAATTGATGAACTCTAAATATTATTTAGTTAAGAAATAATTTCATAATTTTTAAAACTTGAACAAATTGAACAAGTCTGCGAGGTGTGATTCAAGTTATAAAAAAATAAAACCTTTCCCATTCAATCAAGTGATATCCTAATATAAAGGACAATGGCGACAATTCAGAAAAAAAAAACAAAACAAAACAGAAAAAACAAATAAACATGAAAAGCGGATATCATTTCAGTGATAATAACATAAATAGAATGCACAAACGGCGGCTGTCGATGAAACAAAAAAAAAAAAAAACTAATTGCATTACAAAATGAACGAATTGCATTGCGATGTACAATCCACTAGACTGATATATATATCAGATGCAATATCGCAATTCGTACAGCAACATTATTTATACTTCACTGAAACACAACAATAAATAATCATCGTAATGCAGAATAAATCACATAATGCAAACAATAAAAATGCAAACAAAAAAATTGCAGCTATCTTTGCGTCGATAAATTCAGAATGTATTTCATTGCGAAAATTGCCAAACACAAGAACTGAGGAATCGATGCTATATTCTATTTGATGATCGTCGCTTTGCCGTTCACTAATTGACTCATGCAAAAATAGTATCTCGAATAGATTATGAAAATGTTCTCTAACAATTTTAACATACGACTTTTAGATAAGTCTCTAACGTTTATTCACATCAGCATAATTAAAACTGCTCTCTAGAAGAGAAATAAAAACGTATTAATCGAAATAGATCAATAGAAGAGAGACAGATTCCAGCTCCTATCTCCAGCTGCTAGACAAAAAAGCGATAACTTATCGGAACCAATTGGCGCGTTGATACTTCAACGGATCAGATCTTTTCCACTGAAGGGGATTGAAATAGTTCATCTCAACTGCCAAAAATGTTTTCGTTATGAGACCAAAATTGATTTGAATTTTATGAAACAGTGATCTTGCATATTAAGTATGCTTATTATAAGTAAAGAACACATGGAAAAAGTCAATTAGTTAGCAAAGTACAAGGTAGGGTGGAAAAAATTATTGAATGACTTGCTAAAGTATGCTAAAGACTAAGATTGTTACAGAATTATGAGTTTTTTTTTCTGTGAATATTCTACAAGATATGAGGATATTTAAGTCATTTTAAAATGTCACATGTTGATCTCCTAGAAACGAATGAACTGTTTTGTATGAATTAAACTCTTTTTAAAGAAAATTGATAAAAAAATAAAATAAACACCTGAAGGAAAATAAATATTCGGCAGTGCTCTTTCGTTGATTGAATTGCACTTTTGCAAAAAATATAAAATATCAGAGATAATAGGGATGCATGTGGTGATATAGGATTGATATGTTTGGCGCGATTATGCTTGAATGCAAGGAAAGCAAAGAGCTTGCTGATCGGCCACTCAGATGTGTACTGCATAAAGATACGAAAGTTGTATATCCAATGGGCGTGCAAAGAAGTGGCGCGCCGTAAATTGCCACAGGCATCAATTGTGTCAATAAGTAGGCTATCGAAATGAAACTCCAAAGGTTCGGGCAACTACTAAACCGCGACTTCGACTGTTGAAATGTGACTTTGTTCTTTGTGGTTGTATCTCGTCGTCTATAAGTTGATAGTCAACGACGTATCATCAACGTAGATTGTGCTCGTCGATAATAATGCCCTAGGGTGATGTCGTTTTGACTGCTAATGTTGAAGTTATCTTTGTGCGGGAGTTGGGTCGCATATAAAGTAGCTTCTACTTTTGTCTTGAACATTTTTAGATGCCAGTGTTTGCTGCTGTGTGTGCGCTATGTGCGCATGTACTTTCTCGTTGCCGTTCTATGCTAATGTTGGACGTCTTGTCTGTGATGGTGTGCCCCTTCGTTGTTGGGATCAGCTGATGTTCATGTAATATACGTGTTTGTCGTCGCCTATCTATGTCTATATATATATATATATATATATATATATATATATATATATATATATATATATATATAACATAATGGTGAAAACTGTGCACAAAATTTTGAGGGAAAGTTCCCACCTTTATCATTTCTGTCCACTGCGGCTTTCCCCACAAGTTTGGTGTCCTGTGAGAATACTGTTCGAGGTGAAGGTAGAGGGTAAGGGGGTGTGACCATTCCATTATGAAATATGACCATTTCACTATGAAATACAAAGACGGATGAAAATGACAGGGATTGCGTCGTGGAAATAGCTCAGTGATTAAAGCGGTCGGTTGATGTTGTGGGGGCGGAGAGTCGGATTCGATTCCTCCGTCGCTTTTGTGTGTGTATTGTTATAGAGGTCGGTGAGGGTCGAAGCCCCTGTCTGTCAGAGTCTAAAGCCAATTGTACAGAGCTGTGATATACATAGTAATAACTGTACCTGAACCAAAGCAAGGCATAAAGAGGGGCGCATCCTCCACCGCGGGGGCACGGGTGGCGGAGGAGCCCCTGGCCCTAGCATCAATACTAAAATAAAATCTAGGTAGACAGTAGAGGTTCGTATCATCAGTTCTTCCTATATTCCTCATAGTTTCATATCCTTCCTTCTTCGCATATGCTGTACGTCTTGTTTTCTGTCTCTTTCTTGGGATAGTGTTTGCGTCTTTATCTATATACCTCGAGGTGTCATTCTCTTGGGGGAGTTCACAAGAGGGTGTATATAGCATACATAGCACTGGGCAGTCGGTTACGCATCAGAGAGAGGGTAATTATAGAGGTGAAGAAGGGGAGGGGGATTCGATTTCGTGTGAGGTATTCCTGGTGTGTGATGCGGAAGGAGGTATGTCCGCATGTCTGTATGTGTGTGGTCTGTTTCAGTTTAGCATATGCGTGTGGGAGAGTGTGGTATGTGTGGTTTGGGCGCCCTGTGTGGTCTGCTTCAGTTTACGTAGTAAACATTCAGTTTGGCATATGTATGTGGAAGAGCGTGGTATGTGTAGTGTATGTGTGCTGTGTGTAGGGGGTGGGTTGTGATATGTGCTGCGCAGGATATGTGTGATGTATGTGGTGTGGTGTATGTGGGGTGTGGTAATATTGCTGGCGCGTACATTGCCATTTGCACAAATATTGCTAACGTGTACATTGCTATTTGCATAAACTCATTAAAATGATGCGATAAAGGAGATCTTTTGTCATTCGTTGTATCTGAATCATTTGAGCATCTCTGGGCCTTATTACTTTTCTCCTCTCTTTGAATAAGGAAAATTTTTTTGATGTGTCTTAGCATATTGTGATGAAGTCCGATCTAACAATACTTCGTTTCATGCGTACAACATATACATGCACGAATTTTCATTCGGTTTTTTCTAAACTTCATATAAGACGAGGGGACGTGTGTTTCGGTGTTGCTTCACGCGGAGAGTTGCTAGCTCTTAAGTCTGAATATCATAATAAAGCTTTAATTACCAAGTGTGAGGTGTGGTTCAGAGAGCAACGCCAAAGCGTGAACACGGACTGTTTGCAGGGTGGAATAATGTAATGCTTCTGGAAGACGAGCCACCTCAACATATCGTATATTATTGGATAATTGGCCGAGGGAAAAGTGGTCATTGACAAAGGGAAGATGTTATCATCTGGAGCAGCGCACAACCCAGACGGTAGCCGACGGGAGTCCAGTGGACGTGACGATCGGTTCCAGCGGTGGTCGAAGAGGTTGGCGCTGACAAGCGGTAGAGTAATTCGAATAGAACCGGAGCACGGCACATCACCTTAGGTGCGACTGAGACAAATAGCGGAGTACGAGGAGCAGCACAGTTAACATCGAGCAACAATAGTATGGACCTTGTTTTAGAAATGATCCCTCTCTTGTTTTTGCTTTTATTTTCACTGTTTGTTCGCGAACCTTTGGGAACGTATTACCCTTTTTGTTAATAGCCGTGCCATTGGGTCAATACAATATCTGATAACTATCAAGAAAAAGAAGTAAATTCTGCTGGGATGAAAGTTCATCTGACCATTCAGTGGAGTTGAACGTTAAATGTGTCGAATGTTTGATTGGCTTAGTTTTAAATAAGACTTAGGAATATAATCGATAAGTCAGTGTGGAATTAAATTATCAAGAAATATAGGCTATTCGAAAAAAAAAACAACCAATTTTTTGTAATCTGTTGATCGTCAAGTTGTCAAATGGCACAGAGCTTCTCCTAAAATGATCTGAAGGTTATTCAACTCGAAAGTATCCATTTCCGTTTTTCGGAACTTTAGGACGTTTTTTTTTCTAAAGTGAATCTTTACTACGATTTAATTATTATTTTATATACTCCGATGCATTTTTATTTTGTTGATAACAATTGTTCCTATAATACATTTTTGTATCGTTGCATGGCCGCTACAATATATTTAATTGCTTAAATTCTGAACATGAACCACCGTCAAGTATAATTGATCCGTGATTGTGGAAAATGCTGCACATAGCTGTTGCAATCAACTACCCAATCTCACATATCGTGGTGCATTGCAACCATAGGAGTACAGCAATAAGCGAAATGATCAATCAAAATCAAAACTTCAAGGATCGTATAAAATTCGTTTAAATGTGCCTCTATTATGCCCGTATTATGTTTCCATTTATAGTACATACAAATCCAGGAATTTCGAGTACAATGAAGAATTCCACAGTATCTAAAACGAGAATACACACCTTTCACACTCCTTTAGTGAGTATAGAGAGAAAACCACGGTTGCCTATATTCAAAGATTACCGCTGAAGTTCCGTCTTTGGCCCTAAACTTCTCCTAAGGTAAAGTGTCAGAAAGAATCCTTTCCGGCCTACGAAAGGAAGTCATGGTTTTCGAAGTTCAATGACGAAGGAAAGTTTTATTCATAAGGTTGTCTTTCTGAAAAAATTTAGCGGATGAAATGGGAGCAGATGGATTTATTAGTTCAAGGGTTTCTATGGAATTCATCGATATATATGCTCATGGTGGTGGAAAAAAACAAACAATTAAAGAATCAAGTAACAATAACAATGTTTGAGGGCATTCAACAGTAATAACAACATGTTATGCAAAGCAGCGGACGCTGCAAATATATATCACTTCAAGCATATTGCAGTCGCCCTTAGGGGATATTTAATATCAATCAGTAGCCTTTGAGAAAGCGATCGTTAATTCTGCCTCAAAGGTATGCCATATCATGCCCGCTCCTCTTGCATCGTTCACACGTTTCAATAGGACCAGAAGCACTTCCACCGTTATAACAATAATGCATTACAACATCGTCATCGAAATTCTCCTGCAATCATAGATTATTTTTCAGTTTATTCGTTGCGTACCTCATAGATATAACGTTCGAAAATCATCGCTGTATAACGGCTGTCATGATTGGAAATCCCCTTTATCTCCTCTTCTCATCCGTTAATATGAGAAATGATAGGAGCTCGTTTTTTAGGGACAACTCCAGATCTCAATATACTAGCCCCAAAAGGAATCCTAAACGACTAAACTTCATTTCAATAACAAAAAAAGGACTTAAAGAGATAGAAGCAAAGCAAAGGAGTGATTTACCACAATTTCTAGTGTTGTTGTACCATAATTTTCATGAGATTATCGAATAGCTCTCCTAGCCTGTAGGTGTGCGCATTAGCCGTTTCATTTAATTTGGAGTTCATTTTGAACTTATCCCCACCCTCAATGTACTATAGCCACAATTGTAAATCTTTGGTGGCTGTTGTTAATAACGATTTGCTCTTTTCTCTCCCTTCCTTCATTCGGGAACACCTTCTAGCTGAAGCCTTTTTTTAATGCAGTTTATCCTCTTCGCTCTCCTTTGGTGAGTTGAATTTTCACACATTCTCTGGATAGAATTAGACTATTTAGGAATATTTCGCGTAGAAGAAACATCTATAAAGATTATAGGGAAAAGCCGACAATACTTATCTGCCTGATTTTGTATCTTTACCTATTTGGGAAAATATCACATTGCCAAAAGATTTCCAAGAAATTGTAAAGTGCGCCAGCTGGTGCGATATGTGCATTTTATCCATTAGAACAATCAGTGTTAGTTTCAATCGGTACGAAGGCCAAATTTAAATGTAGACTCTCATTAGTGAATCATATTGTTCATAAATTCTTCGAATCACGATACATCACTCTTTTATTGTCTCTTCTCTAATGATGCATTCAACATGCAAAGAACTCTATAAGCATATAACTGATAAGAAACAAATATGGGATTTCGTTCCACATTGTCCATTTATCACTTTTTGGCTTAAAAGCTGAAAAATTTGAAAAAAAGGGCCTTTTAATTCAACGAATAGAGTGGACTCTCTCATAAACCAGGAATAATGAGTAGTCAATAAACGAAAATAGAGCTATATAATAAGGTGGCAAATCAGCTTACCTCGAAGAGATCAGTTGAAAAATCGAAAGTTGGCTTACGTAACTCACAAAAATATTTACTGATTATCGAGAGAAATATTAGGTTCATAGATGCAGCGATTATAAATAAAAATGCAACCACTGCTGAAAATGATAGCATATGAGAGGGAATTTCATATAGAAAGCCAATGAGTCAGATGGTTCGCAAGAGTTTGGATGGAAAATTTTATTAAAGCGAAGATTATTTTTATTCCCAAATCTACACTGTAATATAACTCTGGATCGGAGTTTACTAAGTTATCAGCTTATGAAAACAAAATTATTATTTATGTATCGTAATACAAGAAGATAGGTGAGAAGTTTTTTAATGGAAGTTTTAATTTGAGATAAAGTGGAAACGAGATGGATTCCTTATATTTTTAATGTTTTGGTTCCCCATTTTTGCAAAGTTTTTTTTTTGAACTTGTCAAGATTTCGAAACTAAATTACTAAGAAAGATTTGTTTCTATAGCCTGAAATTGGAACTTGAAGCCCCGCCTTCTATTCTGGAATAGTAAATTGGGCTATCGCTATTGACCACAGTGCCATCATCCACATCTCGGATGATCATTCCTTCTCTATCACTATAGATATTGACTTAAATGCTCTTTTTTTCAAGCAATCGGTAAGAAGAATACGGTGGAGTTTCATCGTTGACATGAATATGCGTCACAATAATGCTTTTATGTGTGTGGGATAGTTCCACGACACGGAACTGATAGCACCTATGAACTTATTTCATTGAATTGTACAGAAATTGTCTTAAATCCGTGAGCATAAGCTCTGCCCTACTTTGTCCGCCACTATCAGAAACAAGAAACCTGAATCTAGCCTAGAGAAGGTTCAAGAAGGCAGCTCTCCAATATAGAAATGAGAACTGCAAGACAATTGAAAATCTATATTCAGCAATCGTTTAGCACAGCAACGCTTCGGAAGAATTATGGAAGCCGTTCGAAAGAGTAACATCGTAGAAGTTTAAACTATCATGATAGATCATACGGAACAAGAGGACCGCTACACCAAGTTTTATATTATTAAGCTAAGCAAGGCTGGATTGAAAGGGTGGCATAGGAAGGACGAAAGGAAATTGGAGAGATATTGCTAAAGGCGTAGATAATCTCAACGAAAAACAGAGGGAGTAGATTAAAATTTCAAAAAAAAAAAAGAAGTGTTTGGTGAGCTAATCAACAAAACTTGGTATGATATATAGTGGCTATTTGTAATTGAGGGGTATTTACTTCCGAAAAAGAAAAGTGGATGATATCATAGGATGATAGTGGACACATCGTTGAACGGATGCGGTGGAAGATAAAAATTGATCGTAATCTGCATAAATATAAAAATGAATTCGAAAGTTGCTTAATAGTGTGAAATAATTTCAAAGTGACCACTGTTAGCCATTTGTTGGTCACAATGCCCTTTGATCTAGCCATTATTTTGCTAAAAGCAACAAGAATAACCAATGCTCTCGAAAAAAAATAAGATTCATTAAAAGATTTATAAAATAATATCATATTTAAGGAAAAGAATTTAGCGACATACATACAGTTGGGAAGTTGAGAGCCGTAAACGTTGTTTAGCTTCTCGACGAGTAACCATATCGGTCCATGTATCAGATGTGTTATTTCTTTGTTGAACATCGTTTTTGCATATAACGGCTTTAATGAGACGAATATCGAAAACACTATACTCGATAATTTTATCGTCTATAATGTATTCATCAAAATGAAATAAATAAGAAATGAATTGACTAGAAGAAATTTAAGAATAAATAAATAAATAAATAAATAAATAAATAAATAAACGAATAAATCAATCAACAAAATAAAATAAATGAGTAGATGATTTGAATAAAAGATTTATGAGCAGAAAAGAGGTAAAGAATAAGGATACATGAACTGATGTAAGAGGTGATGGACTCATTGACGCCACCGCTTAACTATTTAGATGAGTTGAATATCTCATAGAAGAAATTTTCACTACGAATTGTTGAGTCGATATAATCTATTTGGTTGCAATTGTACTGAAAGGCTCAAAATAATGCTTCTTTATTTCTTATAGTGCTCTTTGGAAATTTCATCAAATATGTTCATCCATATGTATTTTTTAAACAAATCGGTTAGTGTCGATATCGAATACATATTATCACATAAGTGAATTATTGATTATATAAAGGAAAATACAATTATTCTATGGGAATTTTATAAAAACTAAAAATGAATAAAATAGAAAGCGAAACGGATTTGATTTTGAATGTCGATTTGAAAATATTATATAGCTTTATATGAAGATAATTGTTGTTGAAATATTAATGTGAATGAAAACAGAAGAAGAGAGTTAACGATTTAGTGATTTGATCTACGCGACGTCGAGGCATCAAAAATTTTTGAAAAATACCATCAATGTTAAGAACGGAAACATCCAAGTAGCGTTTTTCCTTCGAACGGCATGAATTAGGCATAGTTGTGTGCAAATCGTTGTAAGCTGAATAATAAAACTTATTTAACACATCTTATAGAAACCGCCAATCTTATAGTAGATGCTAAGAAATTCCCACCTAATTCTTATATACAATAATATCTTTATTGTTTTACATGCAGAATATATTTGAAAAATCTATTGCGATATATTAAAAGTACTAAGAAATATGCACAAAGAAATAATATCACTGAATGAGTACACGTACTACTGGACTAGAATAACGTAGCCTAAAGTGATACATCAATTCCTACCCATGTAAAAGTGACGCATAACTCTAAGCTTAGACAGGTTCTATGCATTCAGGCATGATGACGTACTATGTATTGTGCATCTCTGTGTTATTATTATATAGGGTTGAATATCGCATTTTCCGGCGATTTTTTCCACAAAATTTCTGTGAATGAGAGATTTAAAGGTGCCGAAAAAATTTTGCAAGAAAATAGGTCTTTTCACTTTGCTCAGCGCTGTTTTTCACTCGATATTTTTTAGTAATAATTGAAAAAAAAAAGATGAATTACTTGCATATAGTAGCTTAAATTTAGATGAATAACGAATAATAAATCGACGATTGCGAGTATACTCGTAATTGCTGTCACAAATATAATAGATATCTGAAATATTCACAAACATCAAAACAACGATTGTCATAACTCAGAAACGAAAATAAAAATCAATCGAATGTGAATTCGATATTGCAATAGATTTGTCTTTCGTTATTTCCTTCTAATGTGCTCTACATCCAGTCATGTGGTTGTGGATATATGTTTTCCATAATATTTTAAGTGATTTTTTAAAGAATATGAAAGAGTTTTGAAAAACGTAAATGAATAGGTTGAGGAGAAAGCGTAGTGGCTCAGCGTGCGAAAAAATCCCACGTAGCTAAACATAAAAAGGTCTGAAGTGAATTGTAACCTTGCTTGAATATTGAATACAAATAAAATAGGTGTTTATAGTCGGTGAAATTATAAGCAATCATAAACGGTAACTTAAAGTAACTTAAATAAAGGACTTAAAATAAATTTTCTTTGGCTCGTTATAAATTAGCTGTCTTGCACTAATTATTTCAAGCAAATCTACGTTAATCGCCAACAATTAGAGTGTTTTAAGCTTACCACTTCTAACAGCCTTGATCACGCAAAATGTTTATTAATGAATCCATTAACTACTCCATTGTACGTAGAGGCATATTTACCTATCTCCCATCTGACTAGTGGAAAATTGTTGTACTTCGGGCAACTATGAGTTTATTTAGCCCGTTATATGAAGTGACCGCAATTTGCAATGATATTTTAAATCGTTTAAAATAAATAATTACCGAACGACGATGAGATGAACGTTGAATATCGAAATGAAATCGTGAAAATGGTTCATTACGTTCAAGCATATCATAACGAAAAGACATTAGAATCCCTCTCACCGAAAAAAAAATAATATCCACAAACGAAAAAACATTAATGTTTAACATAATATTCTATTTTTGAGTTTATGCATTATATTTCTATATAGCATATGAATAGATAATGGTTTATTTTCTTCTAAAGTAATGCGCTCGTAGAGGTTTATCGAAAATGCGCCTTATAAAAAACACTCGAAATTAGTATTTTGTTTTAAAAGAAATACGATTGTTCAGCTTCGAAAATCAATTCTTACTATTATTTCAATTAAAAAAATCAAATTTTGAAACATTTGCATTAGCAAATCAATTTCTGTACGGTTTCAGAAATTGATCGTTTCCTAGTCTTCACTATAATGTGCTTGAACTTATTTTAAGGCAGGCGACAAATTCCATCAATCCTATAACGTGGCAACAGAAATTCAAATTTCCAAGAAAATATTACTGGAAATAAATGACATGAAAATTTAAATAATGCAAGTTATACTTACAAAGTACAAAACACATAAAATGAATCGACATATATGGAAATCGTACAATGAGCGTAATGGGAGTCCGAAAGGGGAATGTGTGTTTGTTTGAGAGTGAATGATGTTGCATTTAACCCCAAGGGGGTACTTAATATTGCCCTCATGATCAACAAGCCAATCGATGATTGTGCGATGGGATGAATACACTCAACGAAAAGAAATATGCAAAATAGGAAGAAAACATTTGCATATCTCATAAATACGTCGATATAACGATGCGATATCTCATAGATTCTTGAAAAGCACTCAGCGAGCTATATTAATCCGTCAAAAAGGCTTCAAGTTCAGTGACAACAAATATGTATCGCCAATATAAAAAACAATCTGAATAGCAGCAGAATTTTCAAAAGGTATACAAATTATTACCTGTTTATCCTTCGAACAAGAGCCGAAATGAGTGCATAAAACATCGTATTATGGAAGTAAAACTGTGCTATACCATTATAACACATTTTTGTGTTATATTCTCTTCTATGAGCATCATCTGCACCATACTGGAGGCAAATTCGAAACACACGAAGCGCATGAAATGCGAAACGCTTTCGCAGCAATAAAAAGTGAAGAGAGATTTTTTGCATAAAAATCTAATATGATAGGATGCAATATTCATTGAAGATTATATAGCCATGTCGACAATTTTCTAATCCCTTTCGTCTATTCTTGGCTATTGAGTATAATCCCCGAGAAATATGATTTGAAAGTAAAAGATTTGAAAATATTTTTTCTAAATGCTTTTATTACTAAACTCATCTATAGAAAATGAGAGCGCAATGCATTCATGTGATTACTTCTGCACTTAATGACGCCTATCTTGTTGCTCATCAGGGATTTCATCAACACACCTAAAGAACATCGATTCATGCCTGCAGATAGAATGAATACTCGTAAAGATGTACGCTTCTAATTCTTTTATTTTATCTCTTACGCATTAACTAAGAAATACCCGTTTTGTGGGCAATAGATGCTTAACTCATCGACAATGACGTTGGACTTAGGTAGGAATTAGATGGCTTGACCTGAATTCCATTCCACTCTATTCTTGACTAAAATAAAATGATATGGGGAAATAAATTTATGCATAGAAAAATATTTAAAAAAAAAATTATCTTCACCTAGATTATAAATCACGCACATCGTTACTCATAGTCGATAGAGCTTCATTGAGATATTTTATAGCTCCATCATTTCACCATATTTTTACACTTATATACCTTGCATAATTATAAAAAAAAACACAAAATTAATTAGTGCTTATTAATTACAAATCGAGTGCGTTTCAATTTTGTTTCAAAGAAATTTTTCTTGAAGATTTTTAGAGAAATCGTATTTTGGGGGAGGGGGGGGGGGGGATATTAATAGAATTGTACGTATTGCTATTATTGATAAATTGTGATTTTATCCTTAATGCATTCAATATAGTATTCCTAATCTTTAAGCGGCGTATCTTCACATTGAGGCAATATTATTCGCTAAAAGCAAATTGTTGATGTAACGCTATCAACTTATCCTTTTTAGAAATAAAATCGAATCGTCGTGGCAACGATTTCCGCGCGCCGAGTTATCGATATTCCATAAGATTCTTTTATTTCATTTGCTTGTTGTATCAATCTCTTTTCTGCAATTATTCGCAATTTTTCCATTGTTTTTTTCATTTATTCCATATAATTAAATATTATATGTTGCATATTTCCAAAGATTTATTGATGTCATAAGGGCAGAACTTTTCTTGTGGTGCATAAATATATAAAGATAAAGAAATATTATGAAAAAAGGGAAAATAGGAAGAATACACTCGAAATGAACTAATCGCCGAAGAATATAGATGAAAGAATGGTGTTTAGCGCCCAGAAAACACAATTCTCTTTATTAAGTAAATTTTTGTTCAAAAATTTTATATGAAGCATCTATACGGCGAACAATTAATCGTTCTTCAATTGTGGGCTGTATAGATGTTTTATACAAAATTTGTCACATTTGTCTAGGAACGATTTGACGTTATGAATAGCGATTGAACACTTCACATAACTGTATTCTTTGTTATTTTCCACATCTTCTGCTTCCAAAATAGTTTTCTTAAGGAGACTTGCAACGAAAAAGTAAGCCTATTGTATCAGACGAGATAACCAAAGTAATATATCATAAACGTTAGAATTTAGAAGGTACTAAGGAAGCCATATATAGCTTAAATTCAAAGCAAATTTTGCATGACAAACGGCCATGAAAGATTTTTTTCGAAAATTTAAGCTATACATAATTCCAACTCGAATGATTGAATAAATCAATTAATAAATAAATAAAAAACATTTGAAATAACTCGAACATAAAACTATATATATATATATATATATATAATTCGAACTCGAACCCTTTCTATCATTACATGTTGAATTTTTGAAGTATTACTCTTATCATTTTATGTTTTCTGATTGAAATCCGATGCGTTCTTGAAATTGGGATAGTTAATTCCTACGGGAAGCAAGTTTAAAGAACTATGTCAATCTTGAAAACGGTGTAGAGAAGACGGATCGATTGCTCTTAGTTGAAAAATACCTGAATGTGATCTTCAATAACGTATAAAATTTCTTCTTGAGAACATTGACCATCTCGAAATTGCTTACAATTTCAAAATTTTTTAAATTTTATTTTCTCTAATTCCTCAAAAAAAAAAACGAAATCCCCATCCCTAATTCGTTGAAATTTTCTTCAAGAATCCCCTCGATAACAATGATGCATCGGAATTAATCAACAAAGGAATATATTCGATTAAGGATATATGAAACTTCAGCACAAAAAATCTGAGATAATGGATGCAAACTAAACTAAGCTTTCGTTACTGAATGCGTTTTGCCTCCTTTCAATAAGCATAGTTCGCATATTTGTTCTTTGTTTCGCTCATATGATTGCTCAGCATCATTTCTTTTGCCTATGCACTTAAAAGAAGAAAAAACTTATAAACATTTTGTTTTTTTTTTACCTGTATCAGTTAGGTTGGAGAAATAACAACTTTTTGAATAAGAAGTCTATTAGTAGTCATATTATTAAATATATGGAGAAACTATTTTATGCATTTATTATTTGTAATTAGCTCATAGAAATAGATTGAATATAAAAGCGCATTGGTGCGTTTTCCAATTTTTACTAGAAACTCATAATGAAAGGAATATAACAAATTATGCGAGAAAATATCTCGGCGAATCATTATTATCATTCAACGTACCGAAAAAAAATTATATGTTCTAAGTGAGAAATTAATGGATGCGATGTATATTACTTTCAACTGATTGAAAGAAAAATTTTTCTGCCTTATATATGTGCGGAAAAGGCAATTTGAATTACGTTTCCTATATAGGATACTTTAAGGGAAATTTCTATGCGCTAAATTCTGCAATGCAACGAATTTAATACGAGCAAATTTGATAATTTCAATCGTAACATTTTAATCGCAAAAAACTGCGTATTTATTAAATTCTCTTAAAATCATAAGAGGATAAAATAAATAAATAAAAAATAAATCATATATCAATAAATATCAATAAATAAATAAATGTATAAATGCGTATCAATAAAATAAATCATAAGAGTAAAAAAAAGAGAAAGAAATGTATAAAGATTTGAAAAAAAAATTAATAATATTGAAATTTGACGTATTGCTAAACAATAAGAATTCAAGAAATCATTTATTATAAGTGAATTATTGCAAAATTTAGTACATAAATTTTTAGGAAAGTTGTTCATAAATGTTAGCATTGTGTCGAGTATCGTTATCATCTACGTGGAAATATTCGATCAGATCGATCAGCGTCAGTCGAATGCCAATAATAGCGGCAAAAGTTCTATCGATTCAGCCAATGAATTCGGTTTCAAAAGAGCATCAACATACCTCAGTTGGCGCAGCCGATATTGTCCATTCTTTGCCGGAATCAACGCGTGAAATGGAGAGTTCGAAGCATTGTAATGCCAATTTTTTTTTTTTTGCACATTTCTTGCAAGTTAAACATCAATGCTGCTTTCGTCTCATAGAATATTCAAACTCAGTAAAATATAATATCGAAATAATGTAATAAACTGCTCTTGTATATCGCAGCATTAGATTATAATTTCATTTTTTTTTTTTCAGTTTCCTTTCTCGTCTTTCCCAAAAAACACGTTTCCTATTACCTTTCATGACATGTTTTATCGTCTTCGGATCCCCGAATGGGTAGAGGGAGAAGGAGGGAAAGATGAAATCCTGCTTTAATAGCCAGTAGTGAGAAAAAAGATCCCACTCATACGTTTATAAACTATCGTATGATGATCAAAGAAAATTATTAAGAAAAAATACTGGTGGAAAAAAAATTTCAAAACGGTTTCAATAAATATTTTCTAAAGAATTTATTCTTAAAAGAGTGGAGAAGAATGAAGCAGAAGGACGAGAGGTAAAGGGTTAGTTGTAACAAGTGGAAGGCATATTCTTTGCTAGCCAGTCGTCCTCAACATTTCACCGATTTCCACAGCAATTTCAATCTAGTCTCTATGTTCTCTTGTTTAATATGACAGAGAAATTGCAAATACAAAATAGAGTCATAATGGATGATATATGTGAGAAGAGATCGTACGCATATTCGACCAGTTGCGGATACCTCTAAGCGAACGCAAAAGGTCGTATAGGTTTTGATTGGACTGGGTGGGGATTATTTTAATCGTTAGCCTTTGAAAAAAAAAAAACTCATTTTCTCTCGGGTTATTCAATTGAACGTTTGGAGTTTTGAATGTGTTTTCATATAATATTAGTTCATTTTTAGCGTTACATAGGAGTGACGATTTGAATACGAACGATACGAAGAGTGAATCGATGATAGATGATAGTGAAGCGGAAACAATCATCAAAGAACACAATAAACACTTCCTCAAAATTGAACTTTTCTATGACAGTATAAAAGATGAGTGATTTTCGATTCGGCGAGAATTGCTATCGTTATCTTCATGCTTTATGCAAATATATATTGATCGTGAACATATCACAACAAGGTTTGTCCAATTGGTTTATTCAATATTACTATGGATTGATGCCATTTTATCGAAAAGACTTTACTTTATATTTTCGATTATCGCATTGAAGTTTAATCCTCATATCTTCCAATGCCCGACAATATTTGTCGGACTTGATATCCGACAATATTCAAAACAACGACGAAATATAAGACTCGACAAGTTATCCAATAGCGTGAAACTACGTTGAATATCGCAGTTTCCTACGAAATTATAAAAATATTTCTTCCATACTTCCTTAGAGGTAATGTTCATACTAGTTGCAGCTAGGGAACAGCATGACGAACAAGCTTAAAGTAGTTTACAAAAATTTGTGGATGAACATCATATTTCAAAACTTTTTGTGCGAAGTTGCTCCACAATGGAATCTCCTATCGTAAGCAGTCATTGATGCAAAAAAAAATTTACCCTTTTTAATGAGCAATCTTGACTTCTTCTCCTAGCACTCCAATTGTTGTAGATTGCCCTGCCGGAGTATGTTGTCCTTTTGCTCGCTAAATAAGTTGCTTTCGTATATATTTTCAACATTAAATAATTCAGGTGGTCTGCTACGTTCCAGGAAGCTGGTTATATGGAGTCCTACATATCATTTCTTTACTACATCCATTTGCGTTGTTTTGCAATTTTTTTTATTCATTCGCAAATAAATACATCACTATTTATATTATTTTATATTCTGCAACATCTCATTTCGGTATTATTTCAACACGATAACTTCCCACTTAGACATCAAATATTCTCTGATGACCACTTAGGATGCCCGCGCTAGCCCAGCGGTAGAGCAGTCGCCCAGCGAGCGAGAGGTCGCAGGTTCGCGCCCATCTGCGGGTTAGTTTTCATTGATCATCAAAAACACTCGATTGCAATACCATATTACACTTGCAAAACTAATGCAATTGAGAGAAAGTTCCGAGGAATGAGATTGCCATGTGAGATTCCATTTCACGAAATCGACATGATGATATGAACTGAGATTGCATTAACGCTCAGGACATTAGATGTCTATTTCAGTTTGCCGATTGCATTTACAGTGCTCACATTTGCAACTGCATCACTGTAAACTTACGCTTGATGAGACTATAAATACGCTGCCAAATATTTTCTTCATATATGCTCTTCATTCATGTATTAATATTTAAAAAAAAAATGTGATTTTCACCGTCATAATAAAGCTATTTGAACCCATTGTAGCAAAAACGATAAGTGATCCCGTTCGTATTTTCGTTTAAATTGCAACATTTCCTCTTATTTGGCGATAATCCGATGTGCGCATATTTTAATGTGTTTAATTATTTTCGTCATCGAAGTGGCTAAGTTGCTTTGCTCTATTCCGTTGGTAGTAGACATATGATCTCGCTTATACTTTAGCCGTTAACAATATCGACCACTTTCACCTCTAGTAAAATCGTTTCAAGAAAGAGCGGCCAAAATGTTACAAGAAGAGATTTCTTTCAAAAATGTGAAACTTCTCTGAGCGAAAAGTCGCGCAACGATCGAAATGTGAGGTTTGAGAACAGGACGTAGGTGGAAGGGGATTCTGGAGCATTAAAACTTATTCAGAATCCGGCAAAAGTACGGAACCACCGTCTCCATCGATTCTCAAAAACTCCCAGAAAGATACAGATCAAAAATCGTAAAGTTCATATCTATTCGCATTTTGATTATCGTTGAACGGTCAGCTCAAGCAAAGAACGTAACAAACACCATTGAAAGCGTTTAAGAAAAAAAAAAATTCTTTAAAAACACAATAACAGAGTGGATCATCGCATATGAGAACATTCCCTCACAACACGTTAACACATTGACATACTTATGAGCACAATAGCTTAGTCAAAAAAGTTTTTAGAAAACCAAACAAATACAATGTTGGATTCTTTATCGAATATTACGTTGCATGATCACCGATCATCAAACAGTGATCAATTATTGTAACCATTTACTACTTCAGTTAAATTATATTCCACGTACCTCTTTCTTGATTATTACGCCTCGTTAGGCGAATTAAAAATATTGGATACTTAGAACAAATCAAGGAAACTGATTACAGTAAATCAGATGAATCGATTACTTTTGATTAATTCATATTTTCCTCTTGCAAATAATATTTGATAAAACTTAAATATTTTTGGAAATTAACGCTTCAAAGATTTCGCAAAAAAAGTTTTTTATTGAAAAAAATTAAATACACTAAATAATTGACTTAATTATGATGTTCAATAATTGCAAAACGTATGCAGATATTGGGAATATACAAATGACGTAGCGCTTCTTTATCAAACAAAAAGGAGAGTTGTTTATTTTTTATTGCTTCGTAAAAAAAAACCTTTACTATCTTTTTATAATTTGTATAGTATGATGCGAATGGAATAAATATAAAGAGGGAAACAAGAAAATACATTTACATAAATTAAAAGAGAAAAAAATAAAGGAAAAATTTAGCAACGCCATGTTAGGATGCCAGTTCTGAGCAACTTTCTGTCGTAGAAGCGAAACTATCCACACATTACCATGCCCCCTTTCCCCTTCTGTAAAGTGATAACTGATGATATGAGCTCCACATAAAACACGGGCTCGGTACATACCGTCATGCCTACGAGGTACGACCAGCTTTCGCGAGCAAAATGCGCCGTAAATATCTCTGCAGCCAAAATAGATCGAACCCTCTCATCTATGGGTTGTATCGTGAAATGGGAATTCGCTTAACCGTGATTAATGTGGTAATTAATTTCTCAAATAAACAATCCTCACAATAAAATTGTGTACATAGTAATAGTCCTTAAAATGGCGCAAAATGATAAACACAATCACAGATATATCCCGTTATCACAAATTGTGTTAGTGAACGAAACTTTATTAAGGTGGCATAATGTTTAGAAACTCGAATGGGAAACAATCATCCAACTGACAACAAAATAAAATAAAAATATTGGATAAATTGATAGAAGTTTTCGTTTCTCTGGCTGTGATCCAGAAAGAAACGCCATCGATGCTGAAAAACAAAGTTTAGTGACAAATCGAAATTTCACTGCACAAGCGACAACCATTCATTGATCTCTAACTAAACCTTAAAAAAAGCCTTTACTAAAACCTGTGATGCCCCTATCAGATTATGTCTTCCGATCTTAATTAAGCAAGATATTCCAACTCGCAGCTAAACACTTGAGCATATGGAAGCTGAGGGCAAAAAAAGGAAAACCTCTAAGATCAGACGCCCTCGAACGAATCCCTTCTAGGGCCTAAATAAACGAAGCGAAAATTCACAGAACGTTTAAGTAACCCTCAAGTGAACAATCCGAAAATTCCGCCTATCTTAAGAATAAGGAGCTTCTGAAATAGAGGGCTGGAAGTAGGTATGGACAACCCGAAAAGTCAGGAAGAGATGAAATTTCAGTTGATTCCAGATGGAGCACCGTTTTCTTGAGAACGATAGGTAGTTACAGTGGTGGAAACGCGGTCAGAAGTACATCCAGATTAGAAAACGCGTCGGACGAAAAATCACACCACTATTCACTCATGAAACATTACCATTTAACAAAAATTCTATATGAAGCTCTCCAAAGGGTTGGTGAGCTTTTAGGCACACCAGCTAAACTCTCTTTAAAGCCATGTAGGAGTAATGATAGGTTACTGTATGCACCCTCTTTCAGGATCATTTCAAAGACAGTGTTGCTTCGATATCTTCGTTTTCAACGCCCACTCTGCCTCTGCCTTATTTGTGGAAACATGTGTCAGAGAATGCTAATTGTTGTGATGAACGACCGCGTTGCGACTCGTTTTGCATATATGGACCTCAATGACATCTGTTCTTCTCTACCCTACCGTATTGCGCCTTTCCTCCGGTTGTCCGGTTGCGTGTTTCAAACCCGTTTGCTGTTATGTGCGCTGACTCGGATATCTTGATGCTTTTTCCTGGTGGTGGTTTCAGTCAAGCAGTTCAGTGCGCCGGTTCAGTAAAACTCCTATTCGTCAATTCGTCTCGCCATCTATGCAAATGAAGGACATAAATGTAGAAATGCAATATGAGAATACCGTATGTCGCCCAAATGAAGCCGACAGCAGTAACCAGAAGACGAAGCGCAAGGAACATCGATGTCTGCTCTTTCACTTCGATTACCTTACAGACGAGAGCGGCTGTAGCTGGTGGTAGAAGGCAATAACCCAATACACACAGCGATTGAAAAAATGAGCTGCAACATTCAGTATATCACCACAACACAACTTCAGCCCACCTCTATTATGCAACCAGCTCAGCAATAGCTAGCATTAAAAAGTGGCTCATTGTCGGTGAATCAGGAGGAGGAAGAAATGATTGAGGAATAGCAGTTGACATGCAACGTCCTGTTGACATGAAAGTCATGCAAACACTTGCAGTGGGCATTCAACGACGGTCCCTTATGTCCATACACTGCTCTCCCTAGCTAACAGAGCGATCGCAACGTTTCGCACTCATATAATTCATAAAGATTTTAGCGAATTTGATTTCATTAATAACTGCTGAATAACGCAAACGCTTTGCGATGCGAACTTGTACGGCATCAGGCTTAACTTGGCAAATGATTGGTATAGGCATTGTGAATTAAAAGATGTGACGATAACTCACAACACCTTTAAATATTCAATTTACAAAGCCTGTTGAACACAAAGGTACGATCCAAGCGGAACGTTTTGTGGCTAAATCCAACGAACGATGATAAATTCACTAGTCAAATCATGCGAAAAAGCAAATCTCATGTACCGACTAACTCAGAGAATTTGGATTGGCACCATCTGACATAATTTTAGGCCCGGTACATAGAGAAGGCTAGGTGGCACTAAAAAACAGTGGACATATTTAATGCCACCCTGTTTCCATCAGCAACAAGAAACCCATAAACGACACGACAAACAATAAAACCCGTGAATTCGTCAATAAACGTGATAAAGTTATGATCGGCCATAAAGGTATGCATAAAGGAAAAAGAGATTCAGAAAAAAGATAAGCGATGAATGCACCTAACTAAGCAAACGCTGGAATCCGCGAGCAAACGGATCTTGCTGAAGATACTAAAATTGATGAGAAATAAATTGCTTATTATGATAGGTGGTAAGAATTAACTAACACTTTTGCCATTAATGAATATGCCAAAAAATGTTACTGACAAGTGAATGTGAAGAATAAAATTAATGTAGACTTACATATGACCGCCAAGTAGTTTGATATTGAGTGTCACAACGACTGAGCCGAAAAACGTCAGCGAAAATACTTCAGTGAAACGTGGTCCCTTACTGCCATCAGCACTTTGTAGAAGTCTTAATATGTATATAATTAAATCTAATAAAAGAATTTCCCATTTAAAGGTAGCAAAAAAATTCGATGAAAATCATCAATAACGAAAACTATCAATGGAAGACAGTCAAAGTGATTGCTTTATATAAAAAATATTAGTAGTGAAAGTTACCTAAAACTCAGCTAAATAGCCACATTGCGGATGAGATCAGAAGAGGGATTAATTAGAAGCTGGCTTAAATGAACGTCTGATGCTCCAACACAACCTCTCACAACGTTCATTAAACAAAAAATTTAACGCATGACAGTCGTATATCCTTATTTCATCAAACAACGCTTTCTCTTTTAACGAATATTCTAAAAGTTTTTAATAGCCTTAGGGAAAACAAAGAAATCGGTCGCCGATTCACTTCAATTACCGGTGTGGAAGTCATATTCTTATTTTAAAAGAGGACGAGTAGAAATTCAAGTATAAACAATATAAAATTAAGTGTTAAACATACAAAGAAATGAAGACACAAATAAACAACGGTCCCCATAGATCCCAATCGCGCAACAATTGTTGATTATTTCTTGGCACCAATACTTGACCGAACTTTGCGCCAACCATTCGCAAGTCGCGTCTCTTTAATACCATTCTCAGTTATGAACAAAGGAAGTAATTTCTGCCACAGAAAGCAAGATGAATATGAAACCAATTCCAATATATCTATTCCACATATGTCCACAAAAATATAAAGATGAAAGCTAATGCTCGGAGGCTGCGCGACGCCCAAAGAATTATCATTTGATGTTATTCCAATCCTAAATAGTGAGAGATTGTAGGTCACAATTCACATGAATGGACCGGTAGTGCAATGAAAATCCGTATGTAAACGATAGTAAATGGTTAGCTGCCGACTGAAGAATATTTTCGCAAAAGGAAAATATTCACGTTCTACTTATAGCCGATATCGCTGCAGCCTGGTGTGACGATAGGAAAGAAATAGTTCATCAAGCGTGGCGAATATTTTCAGCATTTCAAGCTCATTGTGATATACGTAACAAGTCCTTGGACGGTGAAATATAAGGATCGAAAGCACACAGCTCTATATTCTCGTGGTGACATTCAACAACGTTATGCACCAGAAACAATAATATGAAAAACAATTAAACAAAATTAATAAATATGCAGATAAGAAATACGAAATAAAACATACGATAGTATCCCATACGGGTTCGTTTAATGTATCGAAATCTGTCTCCAGATCCGGTTCCACAGCCGAAGATCTGTTACGTCGTTGTTTATTAGGTGCACCAGCTATTTCGCCCGTTAAATCCACAAAATTCCCTTCACGACGAGCCTGTTCCTTAGCTGCTATCTCTTTCTCGAGCTAAATAAAACGTTTAATGTATCAGAAATATGCTGCTGAGAATAAAACAGAAAACAACAGCACTTTCAACAAATTACACAACAAGAAATACCTCAATATCAAGAAATATGAATGAAACGTCATGGAAAGTAGAATTAATAAATAATTTATCATAATTCATTTCTAGCGTTTTAAAATATTTCTTCTGCCGACAGCGTTAATACTGTCAAATATAGTAATAATCTGCAAGAAATCTTTGGTTGACTTTTTGCTTCTCTATTGGCATCCTTAATACGAATGATCGTATATTCGTTCTTTCTTCATCAATTATAGATAAATATTTCGTCTGATTAGTTCCTTATCATACACTTGTGAATAAATTCTTTCTTCCATAATATTGAGAGCAAATACTATGATATTCATCGAGAGAGCACAATATGTGCTTTTCACCATCCAACAGTTTCATAAATGACCAACAAAAATATGCATCCATCTTGACAGATTCATGTCTTAATTGGTCCAATCGTCTCATAAATGACTCGTCTATCTGAGAGACCAGTATCAAAAACATATGCAAATTTTTGATGCATTAAAATGCTTGCAACTTTTTTAGAATTGAAATGAGTTGATCATCTTAGCGTTCACATTAATCGACGCAAATTTTGTAACTGTCAACTTTTCTATTATATGAAACACTGCACAGAAGTGATATATAAATTAATCAACAACATATCCTCTACAAGAATATGTGCAATGCCCACTAATGACTAATGAATGAAAACAATCACCAAGTCAATATCGACAGCCGCACTTCCAAAATTATTCATCGTATCAGCTGAATGTATTCGACCTGTACTCAAACCTGAAATTATGAGAATTTTTGAAAAAAAATACATATCGTGGAATATTTCATTGAAATATTAATGTACTTGAAGAATTTGAATAAAGCAATTTAAACAATGAGAGAAGAAAATCGGCAAAATTTCGAAACGGAAATATCGTTTTCAAAAAAGAAAAAAAAAACGCAATTCATTGATTGCTAATATTAAATGTGGTTTGCAACAGTTTTATATAAATGAATTTTTGCATCGATATAATAAATAAATTCTGAGAAACGATTTCCAAAAGTAATATTTTCCCGTATTTTGAGAGCTAATAAACCTCAACTAATTTTACTCCCTCTTTGCTTATAACAGTTGGGAATATCTGTTAAAAAAAAGAAAAAAAAACATAGATTTTGTATATTTATACTTTCAACTAATGCAATAACTAAATAATCGTATAACAATAAATCAAAATATTTATTGATTTTTTTTTTTTGAAAATATTTAATGAATGCACGTATAAATAATTCAGCAATTAAATTCATCAACAATTAAACGAATTAAATATTCCACATTGAATACCTACCTGAATCTGACGCGTTGTGTACACCTGAAATATTTCCGTAGTCATAACCCATTAGATGGACCACGGAATATTACGAAAATCTGGCAAGCTGCCAACTTTAAAATCCACACTACTTTAAGCTTCAGATTTTCAAAGATTATAAAGCAGACACAGATTTAGTAGCTTGTCGTCAAATATTGATCATGATAGTCTTTCACTATAGACGAAGACTGGTAAAGAGCTTCGTAAAGTTTTATATGAAGCACGAAATAAACCAATAGAAGACTTGAAGTGGAAAATTTTTTGCATTTGCGAATCGATTCAGCGACCGTAATGCATAATGAAGTCTACTCCATTGCATAAGGAATTAGAATATTTTCAATGACTGTCGATTCCCCACTTATAATCCCTTAATTCTTTGAAG
Source organism: Baylisascaris procyonis (assembly GCA_037389465.1). Lineage (NCBI taxonomy): Eukaryota > Metazoa > Nematoda > Chromadorea > Rhabditida > Ascarididae > Baylisascaris > Baylisascaris procyonis. The sequence continues at coordinate 3,325 of JAZARR010000103.1, read as the reverse complement.
TGCCGAATCATTTTATTTCTGCACCTTCCAAAAAAAAAAAACCTCTCTCTCTAACTAACTACCTTTTTGGGTTTTTAAACGCACGGTTATGTGCAATGCCCGATATTATATATATTCTGTTTGTATATATATATATATATATATATATATATATATATATATATATATACTGTACATGTAATTCTATGCTTTCTTTATTATACGAATAAAGATTATTATTATTATTAAATTCGGAGTCGATAAGTCAGGGAGCGCGACGACATGAAAACTGATGGAAGGCGAAGACCATACAACCACACAATATGTTTTTTACTCGAAGAAAGAAGCATAAATAAAAGTAAAGACCTGGAATGAGGAGTTCACTTGTAGCTTCGATAGCAGCCGGCGGATTTGACGTCGTCTGTGAGCCTAATCCGAGATCGACGAGTGACTCCTCAGCAATGGGATTGCTCGATGCGTATGTATCACTTACAAATGGATTAGTGCCAATAAGGCCTCCTTGTGTGGAATTAGAAATCGCTATTTTATCGGACATACAACATAGGCTCGTTGCGCGTACAACGACGCTCTTCCTATATGAGCTTCAGCGTAATAAATACTGAAAAATTAAGCGATTATAAAGTTTATCGGTTTATTATGAGTCTATTTCGCATTAACGAAGATTCGATGTGAGGAGAATTTCAATGAATTACCGATTCGAGTAGAGAATACGCGAAAATGGGGGATAAAACACTCTCAAATGTTGAGGATGAATGCATCAAATGTAAGGGAAATTTGGCAGCGTTCAAATCGTAGATTCACTAAAAAAAAACTATCGAATAGTATAAATTCAAATTTGTCCCATCTACTACCTCACTCTGGCAATACCTATCATTCCACCCCCATGACTTTCGATCGTCAGCGAATAAACCATCTTATGAATATCATCCAGGTAATCCAAAAACTTTAGAAAGTACCATGAGCTTTGCACAAATTCTACTAAAAAAAGTGCGAATCACAATTGGTATTCACGGTTCCGAAAGAGGAGCGCATGGCAATAGTTGGCTCCTACGATACTTGACCGCCAAGGGGAACGGAAATCCCACAGAGATCGTACTTTAGGAATATGGGCAAGTAGGTTTAATTTCGTTTTTGGAGTTTAACGAGTAAAAAAATTCGATATCTGCCTAATGTTCAATCAGTGAAAATCAGTGATAGACTGGTAAAAGCTTGCTTTCAGTTGTAGTTTTATCAATTAATAATTAGTGCTAATTCTATATCAAACATCCTTTATAGTATGGTACGCGAATCACCGAGAAATGACAGCAATCAAAGTTCAGGTTTCTTTTTTTTAAAATTTCAGCTGAGATCTCTTAGTGCATGAATCCATTCTTAGAGCCTCATCTACAACTACCATCGTCAAAGGTGGTTATCTCAAAACAGGATAAAATAAAGCACTAAAAAAACATAAAAATACAACTTCATGGTATGTCAAATGAGAATACGGTACATATAATCGGATTCAACTTAGACCGAAATCAACTTCTGTTTCTGAGTTCATCATTTCTTCTTATAATATAAGCGAAACGAGTGAAAATATTTCTCCTCAATATTGGTGTTCAAATAAATTTCCGAACGATATCTTTGAATCTCGGTCGGTTCCTCTAAATTCGGAGCATTGAATTTTGCGGTTAATTATTTGTTTTCTAAATGGTCTCGTTAATAATGAGACAATCAAAATCTCAGTTATGATTTCGGCTTTTTGGAATTACCAAAATTATAAATTTTTTGCATATATTGGATTCAGAAGATTTCTTATGAAATCGATGTGATATACAAAAGAGGTGATCACCAATATTTATCAAAGATTATTTAGCGTAGTGAAAGATGTGGCAGAAAAAAAAAATTTCTCGATAACCGTCGAGAGAATGCATTGGCCTAGTCGAGTATTAGAGGGTTTTCTTTTTTTATTTCTGAAGGATACGAGATTGAAATCGAATATGAATATCAGTTGAGAAAGCTTTAGTTTGGCCTATAAGAATGTGCCTAAATTCCAGTAGAATGGATTATCGTACGATTAAAATGACGTTATAAAGGAATGACATAAACGTTACACTTACAAAAATCCTCCCCCCCCCCCCCCCTCCCTCCTCCCCTCCTCCCTAAAGCAACCCCGTATTTGTCCAAACCTTACTCCTCAGGACATTTTTTCATTACTTCCCGAAGTTGCAAAATTTGATCACTTAAAATCTGGTGTTATTTCCCCCAAAATATGAGTAAAAATCACCTCGTCAAGAATTGACCAAACTTTGCGCACCGATCCACCCACATTTCACGTATTAGAAAACTTGAGAGCTATATATGACGCCACGTTGCAGAGTGCACAAAATGCAAATTTCATCATGGGAGCACTAGACAACGATTTATTCAAATGGGAGAAAAATGGCACAGAATTTTGCATAAATTTGTGATTGGAGTATTTAGCTGAAACGTGTATTTAGGCATATGCAGAAAAACTCGCTTTGAGATTGAATAAAATAGGAAATAAAGAGAGATTTTTGATGAGGCTCAAGTTTGTGATTTCCGCCCAAACAAATTATTTGATAGTCATTGTGTATAGATTGTTGAATATCTATGAGAAACGATTTTAATTTCAAATTTCTTAAAAAAATTGCACTTTTTTTTTGAAAAACTTTGGACATTATAACATCTATATAGTCGCTAAAAATTCTATTAAAAAAAAGCCAAGAAACATGCACGCGAGAAAAGAATACAAGTAAGTTTAGCCGTAGTATCGTGAATATTTGTGCCATGATTTACCGGAAGACTTGTAAAACGCTTTCGTGATGCTCGCTTACCAACTTCCTTCGAGATTTATCGGGAGATCTGTAAAATTTACAACATATATCAGAAATTAGTGAAATCATTTGGAGTCTCTAGGACATCATGAGACAAAACTAAGGCTTCCAAGAAATACGTCCCTTTTTCTCAGTGCCACAATTCTAGAGTACAGCCGATAATACTGATTTTCCGTGTGAGACGCCAATTTAAATTAGCAGCGCTATATGTGATACTCTTAAATGCTGTGTGATTAGGTACGTGCCAGTGTTGTTCGATGAACTTCCGCCATGTGTTGTTAGTAGAATCAGGCTGTAAAGCGGAAACGAGCATGGGAAATGAACTTTTTCTATTCCCTTCCGGGAAATTAATGTACGGAAAGGACAGCAACGGGGAAGGGAGGAAGCGAGGACGTTGAAGATTTTCATTTCCTGGGTTCTTGCATGGGTTAGCGTTTCTGAAAATCACCCCAAAAAGGCTCTAGAGAGTTCGAAAAGACTCGATTTTA